>JAHIAM010003439.1:0-43106 GCA_021605205.1 Aegilops longissima | reverse complement strand
GATCAACTTGTGTCTCCTACGGTGCTCCCCGCCCCGTGATATAAAGGAGCAAGGGGCGCGCCGCCCTAGGAGGAGGCTGCCGAGGAGTCCTACTCCCACCGGAGTAGGACTCCCCTTCCTAGTTGGATTAGGACTTGGGGAGGGAGAGGAGAGGGGCGCCTCCCCTTCCTTGTCCTATTCGACTAGGGGAGGGCGCGCCTGCCCCGGCCGCCCTCCTCTTCTCCCTCATGGCCCACTAAGGCCCATTAATCTCTCTGTGTTCCCAGAAATCCCGATTTCACCCGAACTATTCAAGTCCAAACATAGGCTTCCAATATATCAATCTTTATGTCTCGACCATTTCGAGACTCCTCATGTCCGTGATCACATCCGGGACTCAACAAACTTCGCACATCAAAACTCATAAACCTGTCATCGTAACGTTGTTGCGTGGACTTACGGGTTCGAGAACTATGTAGACATGACCTAGAACTATTCTCGTCAATAACCAATAGTGGAACCTAGATGTTCATATTGGTTCCTACATTTTCTACGAAGATCTTTATCGTCAAACCACATAACAACATACGTTGTTCCTTTGTCATCGGTATAGTTTTACCCCGAGATTCACCGCTTGTATCCAATACCTAGTTCAATCTCGCTACGCAAGTCTCTTTACTCGCTCCGAATACATCATTCCATAACTAACTCATTAGTTACAATGCTTGCAAGGCTTAAGTGATGTGTATTACCAAGAGGGCCTAGAGATACCTCTCCACAATCGGAGGACAAAACCTAATCTCAAATACGCCAACCCAACATGTACCTTCGAGACACCAGAGAGCACCTTTATAATCACCCAGCTTACATTGTGACATTTGGTAGCACACAAAGTGTTCCTCCGTAAACGGAGTTGCGTAATCTCATAGTTGTAGGAACTTTGTATAAGTCATGAAGAAAGCAATAGCAACATACTTAAACGATCAAGTGCTAAGCTAACGGAATGGGTCAAGTCAATAACATCATTCTCCTAATGATGTGATCCCGTTAATCAAATGACAACTCATGTCTATGGTTAGGAAACATAACCATCTTCGATTAACGAGCTAGTCAAGTAGAGGCATACTAGTGACACTGCTTGTCTATGTATTCACACATGTATTATGTTTCCGTTAATACAATTCTAGCATGAATAATAAACATTTATCATGATATAAGGAAATAAATAATAACTTTATTATTGCCTCTAGGGCATATTTCCTTCAGTCGAAGAAGCCATCGAGCCTATCGGTGACGCATACGTAGGAACTCTCAATGAAAGCACCAATGTCGTGTCAAAACCAGCGGATCTCGCGACGGGTCCCGAATCGTAAGGCCTAGGCGGATGGTAACAGGAGACAAGGACACGATGTTTTACCCAGGTTCGGGCCTCTTGATGGAGGTAAAACCCTATGTCATGCTTGATTAATATTGATGATGTAGCGACCCAACCTCGACGGTCAAGCCTTCGTGTTATCGGCCATCCTCGATCAAGATGTCGGGCACACACAAGACATCAATGTATATATCAAAGTGCAATCACATGTATAAATAACGAAATGATATATACCTCATAATACTCAGCGAAACAATCAAACGGTGTGGAGTCCCATCAACGCCATCGGCAGTTGAGTGTAGACCGTAACCTCAGATCGAAATTCTTACTGTCGAGGAAATATCTGCAACATGATACGCTGTAGCCGGTAGGTCAAGACATTGAATGTACCGCAAGATCACAATAAAAAGAACAGATGATAAAACTATACTATATGCAATATGGCTTTGTGGCTCAGATTCGAATTTTGTTTATGTAAAAGCTGGTTTTATTTTACCTACATCAAAGGCAAAAGTGAATTCTGTACTATGGAGTTTTCTATCATGACATGGTTCCGCCAACCGATGTCTCATAGCCCAAAATCATCATAGGTTGCCCACAATTGTTATCAATCCAAAGGTTGAGAGTTCCGAGATAGATCCAAGTCCAGATGCTCAAATTGTCCGTGAATCGGGACACGGCTAATCGATTAGGTTTAAACCTCTCGCAGAGGTTTGTACACTTTACCCGCAAGATTCGATCCTCTCTTTACGCTCGCACTTCGTGGTGTTTGAGAACAAGATGACCAAACATGGTCTTCCAAAGAGTTCCTCCCACCACCGTCCGCACTCAACCCATCCTACCGTAGATCTACATCTGCTAGTACCGCCCCACCAGAGTCACAACTAAGGTCAACCAAGCC
The DNA here is from genome assembly GCA_021605205.1 of Aegilops longissima. Classification (NCBI taxonomy): domain Eukaryota; kingdom Viridiplantae; phylum Streptophyta; class Magnoliopsida; order Poales; family Poaceae; genus Aegilops; species Aegilops longissima. Next base: position 40,851 of record JAHIAM010003439.1, on the reverse strand, counting down.
AGAGCCCATAATGACTTGCGGTTGCATGTAAGCTTCCCGCGTGAAGTATTCTTCCGCCTCTTTGAGTCTGGGTGAAGCTTTCCGCAAGATGTCATGGCGCTTCTCCATGCATCCCGCCAACCACCGGTTTCTCCAGGTGCCCACAACCGCCCTTCACCCAAGAGTGTATTGAATTCTTGTCTCGAGTCTTGAAGTCTTGAGGCCTTGAAGATGCAGTCCTTGCAGCTTCCATCATGGAGTTGTCGCCATTGACGAGAGTCCTCCTTCTTCACACCACTCGAACACTCATACCAAACCCCGCCTACTACAGCGTAGCATTAGAATAAAATAACGCCCGGCTTGGTAACAGGGTGATGGGTTCCACCTCATGCATACTACTCAACTACAAGAATTTCAATAACACTACTGAGGGGTGGTTGCAAAGGTGCCACTAAATGCAATAAAACATAGGTAAGAAAGCATGGTCAAAGTGAACTTGCCGGTGATGTTGACGATCTTCAAAAACTAGGGTTTCAGAGTAGCAATCTTCGTGACCGAAATTCTACCGAGGCAAACAATAACTATAATAAGCACATAGCATAACATAACATAACAAAGTAACACACCAAAACCAACAAAGAAAACCCAAAGGAAAACTTAAAGAAAAACAACTCAAAGTTTTCCTACTAAATAACAACAAAAATAGTTTTATATAACAAAATTTCTTAACATCACCTAATCATGGTTTTATGTTAACTAAACAGAAAATATTTCATTAAGCAACTAGGAGCAAAAAGAATTAAATAAAATCTATTATGAAACTCCCGAATAAGCAAAACAAGCTTTAATTCAAATCCGATCTAACTCAATTTTTATAAATCCAAACATAGACAAATTATATATTTTGAAACTACAAGAAAATTGTGATCTAACGCAAAAAGAATCAACATCATTGGACTTCTAGATCAAAAGTTATAAGCTAAACAAGAACGAAACTAAATCTGTTACGGGAATAAATCTGAAAACGAAAACGGAGTTACCTCAGACGTGAGGCAGAGATGGCAGGAAGGAGACGGCGATGTGGAGGGCTGCTCCAAGTAGGGGCGAGGTCGCCAAGCAGGGTGGGGTGGCGGAGGAGGGGTCCGGGCGCTTGGGGAGGTTCCAGGAGAGCTCCCGGTGAGCTGCTTTAGGCAGGAAAAGGAGGACGGTGGCAGAAGGCTACGGGCAAGGAGGGGCGGTGATAGGAAAAATGGAACGAGGAGAGGGAGGGGTTTTATAGGCGGTCTCTGGATGCTGGGATGGAAAGACGAGGGAGATCGGAAGGTGGAGATTCTGCTCCATGGATATGGAAAGCTTCAGAACGTGAGAGGAAACAGAGGAAGGAGATGATCTCTTGTTGGGCTAGAATAGGAAAGTGCTTAATGGGCCAGGTTTTTCCTAATAAAACGATTCCATTCCTATTTTTAAAATTAGGAAACTAAAACAATAAAAAGGAAATCAAATCAATTCGAATAAAGAGTTTTATATACTAAAATTATCGAAAAATAAAATGTAGATGATGAGCATTATTCCACGGCCAAAATAAAAACTTAAAAAATGTTTTTCAGAAAATCCCTAAAGGCTTTATTTCTTTTTGCAAATAATTTTTATATAAAAACTTTGGTTTTTCTTGGCTCAAATATTTTCAAAATGCCCTGATTTTGGAGGGTCATTTTCTCCGCTTTTTCTTGCTTGCAAGAATTTATTTTTCGGTATTTCTCGGGAAGAAAAATAGAGAAGCAAGTGCAAATATTTGAAAGAATTAAATTGCAAAACTCCGCTCAAATTCTTTATAGTTGAAGAAGTCATGTCATCTTCTCTCATTGATTTTAATAGGATGAATTTGAATTTACCGGAGAAGGGAAATTCATTTTATTCCTCTCATTCAAAAGTTTTTGAAAAGGTTCAAATTTCACTCAAGTTTAATTCACTCAAGCAAACAAACAAACAATTCAATTAATTATATTAACATTCCAAAATTTGGGATGTTACAAACCTACCACATTTAAAATGAATCTCATTCCCGAGATTCAAGAGGCTAGCAAGAAAAGGTTAGGGTTGGGGTCTTCTAGCAAATGTCTTGGTCGAAGGTCGGGTGCTACCACACTTAAAAACAAGGTCATGGTTCCAATAAACTCAGATATTTCTCCGAGGGTCGACAATGTATGTCTCTTCACATATCTTACAATAGCTCCTTCATTAAAGCTCTTCCGTCGTAAGCATAGAGTTTTCTCAAAAGCTTGGGTCGGTTCACAAAGTTGAAGTTCGTCCGAGACCGGATCTTCTTAGCTGATGGGTCTGTGGTCCATTCTAAACAACTATCAAAACACTCATGGTGGTCTACAATTTATGGTTTTCTCCTGCAGAAAACGGGTCTGGGTTGAACTTCACCGTATATCCTACGATTGGCAACGGTTGCCAGTAAAGGGTTCCATCGCCCTACCATTCTAGGGTTTTATGGCTTATCGCTACGACACTCTGAAAGGTTTTCAAGTCTCTCGATTTTCCATCAACATATGATAGTTCGTGATAGAAGTCTTCGTATGGGGCCAATCCATCCTGCATTTGAATCATTACCACATAATGTAAACAAGGAATCACGATTTTAACACTTGGGCATACTCACAAGCATTGCAGAATTTCTCTTGTTCTCGAACCGAGTTCAGATAAATCCATGGTTTCGCATGCCAAACAAAACATCTATCGTTACTTCACCACTCGTGTTTTAGCGTAACCTCCTACGTAAACGTAGGCTGATTGGATCACGATTCTTCCAAATTTATTCCTTTATCAAGGTTACAACGGTTCCTTCTCAAAATCCTGGCCTGTGGGTTATGGCCCACTTCAACACTAGTGCAGCTTTAACTCATCCTTGAGTAACCTCTTGTTACACCTCCTTTAAATCCAAAGAGTACTGCTTTCTTCATACCATCATATCAAAAGCAAAATTTCAACTTATTTTGTCCAGCTTCTTCTATGGACCGTCATGGATAACACATTTCTTTCTTCATTGATCCCGTGGTTTTACAGAGTACTATGACCAAAATAAATGCACAAGTTTATCCATAACATCTCATTATTCTCATATCAATCTTTCATTACATCCTTAATCATTTTCGTGAATCCAAATTCCAACAAGTTTATTACAAATGCTGCCACCCACATGGTTCGGTATGGTCAGACATTACTTCCAACTTTATTCATTTTTCCTCCTTGAGGAACCTTCAGTCCCACCGAATTGGGCGACATGTGCCTTGAATACTTCAATCTTCGTTTCATTGTGGTGGCCTTGAGCTTCACCTCCATCATCTCAAGATGCACTTCGCTTAGGTATTCCCGAGTATAACGGAGTCTTGCTTCTAGTATTCGATCCGACGTGGGCTTCCATGGCTGCTTCACTAACAGATCAAGAAAGTTGCTTGTGGCACACGTGAAATGAAAAAGTATTGCCCCATCATTTTTGGGCAAACTCTTTCAAATGGTGGAGGTGTACTCCACATACCAAAGTTCCACTCCCTTATGCATGAAGGGGTAGCCTTTGTAGACCCGATCTCCTTCAAGGTGAATATGCTTCATCATGTCCTTCAGATCTTCTGTAATCATGATCACTTGTCGTGGTCATGATGGTTTCCGACCTTTAAGGAAAGACTCGAAGGGTCGCATCTCGCAGCTAGGAATGTAAATGATGCTCGTAATTAAGGTACTTATCTCCCGGGCATACATTCATATCATCCAAACAAGTTCAAACTCAATTTCCAATTTCCTGTTTATGCATCACAACTCACTTTCTTCCATGTTCATCAAAAATATTAATTTCCAAGATAAAACATGGCAACTCCTTAAAGCTTTTCAGATGTGACATTACAACTTTGTTGAGTCATGAACTATTACAAACTCGAGAAATCTATTACATAACTCAACTCATTGAGCTCATGAAAAGGAAATTGCTTTCTACTACTCTTATTATCCATATCAAAATTCCAACTACTCAACTCCAGCTTTCATCTTGTCGGGACATTTAATAGCATAATGTCCTGCCTCCTTGCAGCGAAAACAAATGACTTCCGACATGTCTCGGGCTTCTTTGTGATTATGCGGCTCCTTGGATTCTTGGCTTCTTTCCGGCATTTACTAGCGTAATGACCTAAATCCTTGCACCAGTAATGTGATATGACTCAAGTCCTTCTCTCGCAAAAATTGTGTTGCTCTCGGTTGCCTTCCTTTTCTTTCCGGATTTCTCCAGAATGATCGAGTTTCTATCTCCGGGGTCAAACTTCACTTCGCTGTCGGAAATATCCTGATACCCTTTCTTTCCTTGGTGCAATATCGTGAAAATGTCCTTCTTCTCCACATGAATAGCAGTGCATTGAGTAAAATCTGCTGAGACCTTCTCCATCCAGGTCTTCAACACTTTCACCATTATCGGTTCTTCTAGATCTTCCTTGAGGGCTTCTTTCATTCCATCTTCCTGTTCGAATAGTTTGTTGCACCGTGGAGTAAATGTGACATCAGCACCGGTAGTGGGTGGTTCCTTCACACAGAAGCAAGTCACCGCTAGTTGGGCATTCCTTAGCTGGTGTTTCTCCTCACAATGAGGGCATCCATCTTTGTGTTCCTCCTGGTGTGTCCTATTTCTCCGCAAATCTTGCAGCACAAGGTTTACTTTGGTGCATCATTGTGCTTCCGGATAAGACGTGATTTCAACAAAGGTCTTCTTGAATTCCTCCCAAGTTCTTGCTCCATTAAATCCCAGATGGCTTGGTGCATGTTCCACCAGGTTGCAGACTTTCTGAAGGTATTGAAGAGCATATTGAACCTCATACTTCCTTGAAACCAAATTGCTCCTCAAGTGATTTTCCATGTTCTGCATCCATAGCTCGGCCGGGCCGAGTCTTCGGTCCAGAGAATATCACCCAACTTCATTCATCATCTACGGGGTCCAAGGGTTTTAGGGTGAGATGAGAGAGAGGTGGAGGATATACACAATACAAACATTAGTTTTTGAAGAAACAGGTTTTATTTTTGGGCTGTCGAAAACATCAAACAAAGGATGGCTCACAAATCATCGATCTAACGAAGTGTATAACAGGGTTTGGTCTTCTAAAGGTCAAATATTTCTTTAGATTCTTCAAATCATCTGAGTCTCCAACTGTTGTACTTCAATTCTTCTAATACATGGTGAAACTTTTTTACTCAAGTGGTCATCGCCTTCTAATCCTTCTTGGAGCGCCTTCGCTGATCCTCCGTGGTCAAAAAGGAAAGGGGTATATTCTAACTATTTGAGGTGAGAGTGTCTATTTGATAAAATCTGAAAAGATGAGAAGTAAGAGTCTTTTGAAAATAAAGTTTTAGAAATTTCCTGTCCTAGGGCTTTCCGTTTCTAGGGTCACGCCCTACACCAACATGTGCTCGATATCATTTCAGAGCGACCCAACCTCGACGGTCAAGCCTTCGTGTTATCGTGCATCCTCGGATCAAGATGTCGGCACACACAAGACATCAATGTATATATCAAAGTGCAATCACATGTATAAATAACGAAATGATATATACCTCATAATACTCAGCGGAAACAATCAAACGGGTGTGGAGTCCCATCAACGCCATCGGCAGTTGAGTGTAGACCGTAACCTCAGACGAAATTCTTACTCGTCGAGGAAATATCTGCAACATGATACGTTGCAGCTGTAGGTCAAGACATTGAATGTACCGCAAGATCACAATAAAAAGAACAGATGATAAAACTATACTATATGCAATATGGCTTTGTGGCTCAGATTGAATTTTGTTTATGTAAAAGCTGGTTTTATTTTACCTACATCAAAGGCAAAAGTGAAGTCTGTACTATGGAGTTTTCTATCATGACATGGTTCCGCCAACCGATGTCTCATAGCCCAAAATCATCATAGGTTGCCCACAATTGTTATCATCCAAAGGTTGAGAGTTCCGAGATAGATCCAAGTCCAGATGCTCAAATTGTCCGTAATCGGGACACGGCTAATTGATTAGGTTTAAACCTCTGCAGAGGTTTGTACACTTTACCCGCAAGATTCGATCCTCTCTTTACGCTCTCGCACTTCAGGGTGTTTGAGAACAAGATGACCAAACATGGTCTTCCAAAGAGTTCCTCCGACCACCGTCCGCACTCAACCCATCCTACCGTAGATCTACATCTGCTAGTACCGCCCCAGCCAGAGTCACAACTAAGGTCAACCAAGCCGAGCCCATAATGACTTGCGGTTGCACAGTAAGCTTCCGGCGTGAAGTATTCTTCCGCCTCTTTGAGTCTGGGTGAAGCTCGCAAGATGTCATGGCGCTTCTCCATGCATCCCGCCAACCACCGGTTTCTCCAGGTGCCCGCAACCGCCCTTCACCCAAGAGCGTGTATTGAATTCTTGTCTCGAGTCTTGAAGTCTTGAGGCCTTGAAGATGCAGTCCTTGCAGCTTCCATCATGGAGTTGTCGCCATTGACGAGAGTCCTCCTTCTTCACACCACTCGAACACTCATACCAAACCCCGCCTACTACAGCGTAGCATTAGAATAAAATAACGCCCCGGCTTGGTAACAGGGTGATGGGTTCCTACCTCATGCATACTACTCAACTACAAGAATTTCAATAACACTACCGAGGGGTGGTTGCAAAGGTGCCACTAAATGCAATAAAACATAGGTAAGAAAGCATGGTCAAAGTGAACTTGCTCGGTGATGTTGACGATCTTCAAAAACTAGGGTTTCAGAGTAGCAATCTTCGTGACCGAAATTCTACCGAGGCAAACAATAACTATAATAAGCACATAGCATAACATAACATAACAAAGTAACACACCAAAACCAACAAAGCAAAACCCAAAGGAAAACTTAAAGAAAAAACAACTCAAAGTTTTCCTACTTCAAATAACAACAAAAATAGTTTTATATAACAAAAATTTCTTAACATCACCTAATCATGGTTTTATGTTAACTAAACAGAAAATATTTCATTAAGCAACTAGGAGCAAAAAGAATTAAATAAAAATCTATTATGAAACTCCCGAATAAGCAAAACAAGCTTTAATTAAAATCTGATCTAACTCAATTTTATAAATCCAAACATAGACAAATTATATGTTTTTGAAACTACAAGAAAATTGTGATCTAACGCAAAAAGAATCAGCATCATTGGACTTCTAGATCAAAAGTTATAAGCTAAACAAGAACGGAACTAAATCTGTTACGGAATAAATCTGAAAACGAAAACGGAGTTACCAGACGTGAGGCAGAGATGGAAGGAAGGAGACGGCGATGTGGAGGGCTGCTCCAGCGAGGGGGCGAGGTCGCCAAGGGTGGGTGGGGGTGACGGAGGAGGGGTCATGCTTGGGGAGGTTCCAGAGAGCCCCGTGAGCTGCTTAGGCAGGAAAAGGAGGACGGTGGCAGAAGGCTACGGGCAAGGAGGGGGCGGTGATGGGAAAATGGAACGAGGAGAGGGAGGGGTTTTATAGGCGGTCTCGGATGCGTTGGGATGGAAAGACGAGGAGATCAGAAGGTGGAGATTCCTGCTCCATGGATATGGAAAGCTTCAGAACGTGAGAGGAAACAGAGGAAGGAGATGATCTCTTGTTGGGCTAGAATAGGAAAGTGCTTAATGGGCCAGGTTTTTCCTAATAAAACGATTCCATTCCTATTTTTAAAATTAGGAAACTAAAACAATAAAAGGGAAATCAAATCAATTCGAATAAAGAGTTTTATATACTAAAATTATCGTAAAAATAAAATGTAGATGATGAGCATTATTCCACGGCCAAAAACTTAAAAAATGTTTTTCAGAAAATCCCTAAAGGCTTTATTTCTTTTTGCAAATAATTTTTAAATAAAAACTTTGGTTTTTCTTGGCTCAATATTTTCAAAATGCCCCTGATTTTGGAGGGTCATTTTCCTCCGCTTTTCTTGCTTGCAAGAATTTATTTTCGGGTATTTCTGGAAGAAAAATAGAGAAGCAAGTGCAAATATTTGAAAGAATTAAATTGCAAAACTCCGCTCAAATTCTTTATAGTTGAAGAAGTCATGTCATCTTCTCTCATTGATTTTAATAGGATGAATTTGAATTTACCGAGAAGGGAAAGTCATTTTATTCCTCTCATTCAAAAGTTTTTGAAAAGGTTCAAATTTCACTCAAGTTTAATTCACTCAAGCAAACAAACAAACAATTCAATTAATTATATTAACATTCCAAAATTTGGGATGTTACAGATGATGTGTGTTACAAGAGTGGATCTACCATAGATCAAAGAGGCTAAACCCTAGAAGCTAGCCTATGGTATGATTGTTGTTCGCATTTATGGACTAAAGCCATCCAAATTTATATAGACACCGAGAGGGCTAGGGTTACACAGAGTCGGTTACAATGGTAGGAGATCTACATATCCGTAGATCGCCAAGCTTGCCTTCCATGCCAAGGAAAGTCCCATCCGACACGTGACGAAGTCTTCAATCTTGTATCTTCATAGTCTTGAGTCCGCCGATGATAATAGTTTGGCTATCCTGACACCCCCTAGTCCTAACTCCTCACCAAGAAGACCATGGCTGTGGTGATTGGGAAGCCTTCATGATGGAGGAAGAATAAGAAGAAGAGGTTGTTGAGCCAGCACCCAAGGCACAAAAGCTGATGGGTGATGCCATAAAATCGTGGGGCTGCAACTTCAAAGCCCAAAGCTGCCCCCAAGCCCAAGAGTGCACCAAAGAGGAATACCAGGAGTATACCAAAGAATCGAGAAGAACAAGGCCCCAATGCCCGAGGTTGATGCCGAGGAAGATGAAGAAGGGCAGGTCCTAAGGAAGCTCAAACCCAAGATTCCAGACCACAATGATGCTCATCCTGTGGCCGAGAACATGAAGATCGAGAGATCAAGGGTTGGGGCTATGGAGAGAGTCGATCCATATGCCACTGTGAGAAGGACTGCCAGAGATTACAGATTCCACACCAAGGAGCAGCAGGATTCTATGAGACCATCTTATTGGATAAGAAGCCCATAGTTTGTGATATGAGATGGGTCGACCGGACCTACATTCAGAGAATGCGTAACACTATCCCGGAGTGTATGATAGCTTCAAGGCGTGTGGAGTTGCAGATTTTGTTGGGCAAAAGCTCACAAACCGGAATGACGAGCTCATTATGCAATTTACCCACATCACATTTCTATCTAGATGGCAGGATAGTTTGGATGTCTCAAGGAACGAGATACCACCAACCATACAGAATGGGCAAGTCTGATCAATGCCCCCAAGGAAAGTGAAGATGACTTGGACATTTATGCCAAGAAGAAGATGGGTCACAACTCAATGTCACAGTATGTACAAGGAGATCCCAGATGATGCACTTGAGTCTTCAAGTTTGGACCAGTTCATTTTCTTCCGCTGTGGCTGCCTACGATCAACTGGATCCTAAGGCACACTCGCTGCCCAAATCAGTGACCACAACATGATCGAGGGCATGCAATCAATTTGTTTACATTTTTATGTGCCTCAAATTCAAGGTCATGAGCCTCATAGTTGAAACTATCAAGAGGACATCGCAGACTGTAAGAGGAGCCGTGGATATGCCCCATGTATTCAGGAGTTGATTAACTCAAAGATGGGCACAGGAAGTATCTGCTGGATAAGGAACACATGGTTCTCTATCCTAAATTTGAGGATAATCAAGTTGTCATGACTGAGAATGAACCATCATCTCCATAAGCGCAAGAGAAGAAGGAGAAAGCAAGGAAAGAGAAGGCTGCCAAGATGCCAACTCAAGCAGAGGCATCGGATTACTTTCTCAAGAACAAGCAGGAGCAGCTTGGTTACTTGATAGCATCAACTCATGGATTGAGAAAGGGTTACCACCCTAACTCAAAACCAGAGAGCCTCGAAAGAATAGTGGAACAAAATTCTATGATCTTGATGTCAAAGTAACGAGATTCAGCCACTGTGGAGCGCTACAGGATGACATGCGGAGAGGAAGGGCAGGACAACGATCGATGCATTTGCCGTAGTTCCACGAGCTCGTAGATCAGCAGCAGAGCCAAGATAAGACACCAGAGTCACTTCATCAGCCCAACTACAGCTCCAAAGACAACCAGCTCTAGCACCAACTCCTTCAGCTCCTTTTACATCGATCAAGCCTTCGTCTTGGAGTTCTCCGACACCACCGCCAAAGACCAAGCCTCGAGAGACGATATAGTCCTATGCATTTTCTAGGAACTTTTTGGTAACTTGTTGCCAAAGGGGGAGAAAAATGTATAGATCATGGGCTGAGAGAGAGAGAGAGAGTTTTGCTTTTGTTCTCTCTTGTCTTCTTGGTTGAACTTCGTTTGCTTTGATTGCTTGAGATACTATGCTTTACCCGTGAGACATTGATGATCATGTGTTTGATGATAAGCTACACTTATGCTTGTTATGATATTATCTTACTTATCCTAATATGATCATTCACTGTGCTTGGTGATGAGTGCATGTATTCAATCTTTATTTATTTTGAGCGCTCCACCAGGATGTATGTGACATGGAAGAGTAACCCATGAGCCTAATTCCTTGTGCATTTTCAGTCCAAAGCAAATCTTAAAATATGCACAAATTTAGGGGAGCTCTTGCTTATCACATACTTCTCAAAGCTTATTTATGTTTTTTCAATCTTATTATCATTTGTCGAAGTTTTGATCTATATGTTGTCATCAATTACCAAAAAGGGGAGATTGAAAGTGCAACTATCCCTAGGTGGTTTTGGTAATTCATAACAACATATAGCTCATTGAGCTAATGCTATTCCAAGACAAATATTTCAAGAAAGCTCAATGAATGGCATGGCATGGATGATGAAAGTGGATCCTCAAAATATCAAGGACAAAGGATTGGCTCAAGCTCAAAAACTCAAGACTCTACATTTACATTTTAGTGATCCAAGATCACATTGAGTCTATAGGAAAAGCCAATACTATCAAGGAGGGATGAGGTGTTGCTTAATGAGCCTTTTGCTTCATGTGCTTAGTGATATGCTCCAAAACCCTCCACTACTTTCTCACATCCACATATGACCTAAACCTATAGTCAAACTCGCCCTACCGATTCTTTCTATCCGCGCCACCGAAGTTCGGGATGTCACAATGCATCGCCACAAACCCTAGGCAAATCGGTCTCACCGATAGGGATCTCGGTCTCACCGAGATGGGATTGTAATCTCTCTGTTTCCCTTCATAACTTTTTGGTCTAACCGAACTGAGCGATCGGTCCCACCGAGATTGCAATGTAAACTCTATGTTTCCCTTTCGCAACTTTTCGGTCTCACCGAAAGAGCGAATTGGTCCCACCGAGTTTACCTGACCAACTCTCTGGTTAGCTAATTACCAAATTCGGTCTCACCGAGTTTGTGTAATCGGTCTCACCGAGATTACGTTATGCCCTAACCCTAACCATATCGGTCCTACCGAGTTGCATGTCGGCCCCAATCAAAACCCTAACGGTCACTAGGTTTACCAATCGGTCCGACCGAAGTTTGATGATTCGGTCCCACCGAGTTTGGTAAATTGTGTGTAACGGTTAGATTTTGTGTGGAGGCTATATATACCCCTCCACCTCCTCTTCATTCGTGGAGAGAGCCATCGAACAAACCTACACTTCCAACTTACCAGCCTCCGAGAGAGCCACCTACTCATGTGTTGAGGCCAAGATATTCCATTCCAACCATATGAATCTTGATCTCTAGCCTTCCTGTTGCTTTCCACTCAAATCTTCTTTCCACCAAATCCAAATTCTGTGAGAGAGAGTTGAGTGTTGGGGAGACTATCATTTGAAGCACAAGAGCAAGGAGTTCATCATCAACACACCATTTGTTACTTCTTGGAGAGTGGTGTCTCCTAGATTGGCTAGGTGTCACTTGGGAGCCTCCGACAAGATTGTGGAGTTGAACCAAGGAGTTTGTAAGGGCAAGGAGATCGCCTACTTCATGAAGATCTACCGCTAGTGAGGCAAGTTCTTCGTGGGCAACGGCCATGGTGGGATAGACAAGGTTGTTTCTTCGTGGACCCTTCGTGGGTGGAGCCTCCGTGGACTTGCGCAACTGCTACCCCTTCGTGGGTTGAAGTCTCCATCAACGTGGATGTACGATAGCACCACCTATCGGAACCACGACAAAAACATCCGTGTTCCAATTGCGCTTGAATCCTCCAAACCCTTCCTTTACATTCTTGCAAGTTGCATGCTTTATTTTCCGCTGCCTATATACTCTTTGCATGCTTGCTTGAATTGCGTGAAGATTGCTTGACTTGTTCAAAGATAGCTAAAATCGCCAAAGTCTAAAATTGGGAAAAAGGTTAAGTTTTTAATTGGTCAAGTAGTCTAATCACCCCCCTCTAGACATACTTCAAGGTCCTACATAAAGCTCGTGCTCACGCCAAGAGGTATAAGACCTCCGATTTAAGTTTCTTAAGCCCGCAAACTAAGGGAGAAAAGCTCAATCATTGAGCATGTGCTCGATTGTCTGAGTACAACAATCACTTGAACCGAGTGGGAGTTAATCTTCCAGATGAGATAGTGATGGTTCTCCATAGTCACTGCCACCGAGCTATTAGAGCTTCGTGATGAACTATGACATATCAGGGATAGACATGATGATCCTTGTGCTATTCGCGATATTTGACACCGCGAAAGTAGAAATCAAGAAGGAGCATCAATTGTTGATGGTTTGTGAAACCACTAGTTTCAAGAAGGGCAAGGGCAAGAAGGATACTTCATGAAACGGCAAATCGCTTGTCGCCTAGTGAAGAAACCCAAAGTTTGAACCAAACCCGAGACTAAGTGCTTTTATAATAAGGGGAACAATCACTGGAGCAGAATTTCCCTAGTACTTGGTAGATGAGAAGGCTGGCAAAGTCGATAGAAGTATATTGATATACATTATGTTAATGTGTACTTTACTAGTACCTAGTAGCACTGTGGTATTAGATCCCGCTCGGTTGCTAAGTGTTAGTAACTCAAATAAAAGCTACGGAATAAACGGAGACTAGCTAAAGGTGAGTCGACGATATGTGTTGGAAGTGTTTTCAAGGTTGATGTGATCAAGCATCGCACGCCCTCTACCATCGAGATTGGTGTTAAACCTAAATAATTGTTATTTGGTGTTTATGCTGAGCATAGACATGATTGGATTATGTTTATCGCAATACGGTTATTCATTTAAGGAGAATAATGGTTACTCTGCTTATTTGAATAATACCTTCAATGGTCTTGCACCTAAAATGAATGGTTTATTGAATCTCGATCATAGTGATACACATGTTCATGCCAAAAGATATAAGATAGTAATGATAGTACCACCTACTTGTGGCGCTGCCATGTAAGTCATAATGGTATAAACGCATGAAGAAGCTCCATGTTGATGGATCTTTGACTCACTCGCTTTTGAAAGATTGAGACATGTGAACCATGTCTATTGGTATATACGCATGAAGAAACTCCATGCGATGGACCGCTTGGACTCACTTGATTTTGAATCACTTGAGACATGCAAATCATACCACATGGGCAAGATGACCAAAGCCTCTTGCTTTCAGAAATGGAACAAGAAAGCAACTTGTTGGAAGTAATGCATTTTGATGTGCAGTCCAATGAGTGTTGAGGCACGCAAAGGAATATCGTTATGTTCTTAATTCATAGATGATTTGAGTAGATACTGAGTATATTTACTCGATGAAACACAAGTCTGAATTATTGAATGGTTCAAGTAATTTCAGAGTGAAGTTGAAGATCGTCAGAATAAGAGGATAAAATGTCTATGATATGATCATAGAAATGAATATCTGAAATGGTAGTTTGGTACACAATTAAGACATTGTGGAAATTGTTTCACAACTAACACCGCTTTGAACACCATAGTGTGATGGTGTATCCGAACATCATAATCGCACCCTATTGGATGGTGCATACCATGATGTCTCTTATCGAATCACCACTATCGCTTATGGGTTAGCCATTAGAGACTACCACATTCACTTTAAATAGGGCACCACGTAATTCCATTGAGATGACACCGTATGAACTATGGTTTAGAGAAACCTAAGTCGCCGCTTTAAAGTTTAATGCGCCGCTTATGTGAAAAGTTTTAGCCTCGATAAGCTCGAACCCAAAGTGGATAAATGCATCTTCATAGGACACCCAAAACAGTTGGGTATACCTCCTGCCCCGCCTCCTAAGCAAAAGGGATTGTTTCTAGAATCGGGTCCTTTCTCGAGGAAAAGTTTCTCTTGAAAGAATTGAGGGAGGATGGTGGAGACTTGATGAGGTTATTGAATCGCCACTCAACTAGTGTGTAGCAGGGCATAGGAAGTTGTTCCTATGGCGCCTATACCAATTGAAGTGGAAGCTAATGATAGTGATCATGAAACTTCAGATCAAGTCACTACTAAATCCTCAGAGGGTCGACAAGGATGCGTATTACTCAGAGTGGTACTTAATCCGCCTTGGAAGTCATGTTTCTAGACAACAATAAACCTATGGGCTATGGAGAAGCGATGGTGGGCCCGGATTCTGATTTAATGGCTCGAGGCCATAAAATCCGAGAGAGGATCCATGTATGAAAACAAAGTATAGACTTTGGAAGAACTACTCGATGGTCGTAAGGTCGTTGAGTACGATGGATTATAAAAGGCAAGATGCATAATGATGGTATGTGTCACCATTAAGAAAGCTCGACTTGTTGCTAAGATGTTTTCCGACAAGTTCAAGGAGTTGACTACGATGAGACTTTCTCACCAGAAGCGATGCTAAGAGTCTGTTGAATTATATTAGCGCCATCGCATTATTTATGAAATCTTGCAGATAGGATGTCAAAACATTGTTTCCTTGACGCTTTTCTTGAGGAAAGTTTGTATGTGATACAACCGTAAGGTTTTGTCAATCCTAAAAGATGCTAACAAGTATGCAAAGCTCTAGCAATCCTTCTAAGGACCGAGTAAGCATCTCGAGTTGGAATATACGCTTTGATGTGATGATCAAAGACTTTGGGTTTATACAAAGTTTGTGAGAAACTTGTATTTCCAAATAAGTGAGTGGGAGCACTATAGAATTTATGATGAGTATATGTTGTTGACTATTGTTGATCAGAAATGATGTAGAGTTTCTAGAAAGCATATAGGTTATTTGAAAAGTGTTTTTCAATAGAAAACATGGATTAAGCTGCTTGAACATTGAGCATCAAGATCTATAAGGATTGATCAAAAACGCTTAATGGTACTTTCCAATGAGCACATACCTTGACATGATCTTGAAGGTGTTCAAGATGGATCAGTCAAAGAAGGAGTTCTTGCCTGAGTTGTAAGGTATGAAGTTAAGACTTAAAGCTCGACCACCGCAGAAGAAAGAGAAAGGACGAATGTCGTCCCCTATGCCTTAGCCATAGGCTCTATACACTATGTCATGCTTTGTACCGCACCTGATATGTGCCTTGCCACGTGTCTGGCAAGGGGGTACAATAGTTGTCCAGGAATGGATCATTGGACAATGGTCAAAATTGTCCTTGGAGTAATAAGGACATGTTTCTAGTATGGAGGTGATAAAGAGTTCGGCGTAGGGTTACGCCGATGCAAGCTTTAACACCTATCCAATGACTCGAGTAGCAAACCGGATAATGATAGTGGAGCAACTATTTGAATAGCTCCAAGTGGAGCGTGGAAGCAGATTTACAATATGACCTAGAGATTTATGTAAGTACATACAGATCTGAATGTTGCGCACTCGCTGACTAAAACCTCTCACAAGCAAAACATGATCAAACCCCGTAACTCATTGAGTCTTAATCACATGATGATGTGAACTAGTTTATTGACACTAGTAAACTTTTGGATGTTGGTCACATGGCGATGTGACCTGTGAGTGTTAATCACATGGCGATGTGAACTAGATTATTGACTCTAGTGCAAGTGGGAGACTGTTGAAATATGCTCTAGAGGCAATAATAAATTAGTTATTATTATTATATTTCCTTGTTCATGATAATCGCTATTATCCATGCTATAATTGTATTGATAGGAAACCTAGATACATGTGTGGGTACATAGACAACACCATGTCCCTAGTAAGCCTCTAGTTGACTAGCTCGTTGATCAATAGATGGTTATGGTTTCCGACCATGGACATTGGATGTCGTTGATAACGGGATCACAAAATTAGGAGAATGATGTGATGGACAAGACCCAATCCTAAGCCTAGCACAAAGATCATGTAGTTCAGATGCTAAAGCTTTTCTAATGTCAAGTATCATTTCTTAGACCATGAGATTGTGCAACCCCTGATGCCGAGGAATGCTTTGGTGTACCAAACGTCACAACGTGAATCGGTGGCTATAAAGGTGCACTACGGGTATCTCCAAAGTGTCTGCTGGTTGGCACGTAATCAAGACTGGATTTGTCACCCGCAGACGAGAGGTATCTCTAGGCCCACCTCGTAGGACATCATCATAATGTGCACAATGTGACCAAGGAGTTGATCACGGTATGATGTGTTACGGAACGAGTAAAGAGACTTGCCGTAACAAGATTGAACAAGGTATAGGATACCGACGATCGAATCTCGCAAGTATCGCATCGATAGACAAAGGGAATTGTATACGGATTGATTGAATCCTTGACATCGTGGTTCATCCGATGAGATCATCGTGGAACATGTGGGATCCAACATGGGTATCCAGATCCCGCTGTTGGTTATTGGCCGAGAGTTGTCTCAGCCATGTCTACATGGTTCCCAACCCACACGGTCTACACACTTAAGGTCTGGCGACGCTTAGGGTTATAGGAAAGTATGTACACGGTTTCCGAATGTTGTTCGAGTCCCTGATGAGATCCCGACGCCACGAGGAGTTCAAGAATGGTCCAGAGGTAAAGATTTATATATGGGAAGTCCTGTTTTGGTCACCGGAAAAGTTTCAAGCGCCATCGGTAACGCATCGACCACCGGAGGGTCCCGGGGGTCCACCGGGTGGGGCCACCAGCACCAGAGGGCTGCTTGGGTCAAGTGTGGGAGGGGACCAGCCCCAGGTGGGCTGGTGCGCCCCCCCACCAAGGCCCAAGGCGCAGGAAGAGTGGGAGGGGGGAAACCCTAGGTCCAGATGGGCCCTAAGGCCCACCCTAGGTGCGCCCCCCTCTCCCCCCCCCCCTTGGCCGCCACCCAGATGGGATCTGGGGGCTGTCACCACCCCTAGGGAGGGAACCCTAGGTGGGGGCGCAACCCCTCCTCTCCCCCTATATATACTTGAGGTATGGGGGGTGCCCGACACATGATTTGATTTCCCTGGCGCAGCCCTCACCTCTCTCCCTCCTCGCCTCTCGTAGTGCTTGGGCGGCTCACTGAGTTCCGCCTCCACCACTACCACGCTGTCGCTCGCTGCTGATGTAGTCTTCCCAACCTCTCCTTCTCCCCTTGCTGGATCAAGGCGTGAGACGCCACCGGCTGCATGTGTGTTGAACGCGAGGCGCTTGTTCGGGCGCTAGATCGAATCAACCGCGATCTGAATCGCCACGAGTACGACCTTCATCCGCTGCTTTTGTAATGCTTCCGCATCGCGACCTCACAAGGGTATGTAGATGCACTCCTTCCCTCGCTGTTAGATTACTCGATAGATTGATCTTGGTGATGCGAGAAAATTTTGAATTTCTCGCCACGCTCCCCAACAGGATCTTCTTCTCCTAGCGCAAGCTGGGCGTTGGTCTTGAGACATGTTTGAATGGGCCTCTTGGGCGCACACCGGGCGCTGTAACGCCTCCAAGCGCCTCCCGCCTCATGCCTCGCTCAGCCGCCTCGCCAGCCAGATCAGCGATCCGCGAGCTTCACCTCGCGGGCCATGAGGTTATCCTCCCGCAGCTGGAGCTGCCGCGCCTACTGAAGGAAATATGCCCTAGAGGCAATAATAAAGTTGTTATTTATATTTCCTTATATCATGATAAATGTTTATTATTCATGCTAGAATTATATTAACCGGAAACTTGGTACATGTGTGAATACATAGACAAACAGAGTGTCACTAGTATGCCTCTACTTGACTAGCTCGTTGAATCAAAGATGGTTAAGTTTCCTAGCCATAGACATGAGTTGTCATTTGATTAACGGGATCACATCATTAGAGAATGATGTGATTGACTTGACCCATTATGTTAGCTTAGCACTTGATCATTTAATATGTTGCTATTGCTTTCTTCATGACTTATACATGTTCCTATGACTATGAGATTATGCAACTCCCGAATACCGAAGGAACACTTTGTGTGCTACCAAACGTCACAATGTAACTGAGTGATTATAAAGGTGATCTACAGGTGTCTTCGATGGTACTTGTTGAGTTGGCATAGATCGAGATTAGGATTCACTCTGATTGTCGGAGAGGTATCTCTGGTTCTCTCGGTAATGCACATCACTATAGGCCTTGCAAGCAATGTAACTAATGAGTTAGTTGTGGATGATGCATTACGAACGAGTAAAGAGACTTGCCAAGAATTAGATTGAACTAGGTATTGAGATACCGACGATCAATCTTGGACAAGTAACATACCAATGACAAAGGGAACAACGATGTTGTTACGCTGGTTCGACCGATAAAGATCTTCAGAGAATATGTAGGAACCAATATGAGCATCCAGGTTTCGCTTATTGGTTATTGACCGGAGTTGAGTCTCGGTCATGTCTACATAGTTCTCGAACCCGTAGGGTCCGTGACGCATAAAGTTCGATGATGATCGGTATTATGAGTGAGGGAGTCCTGATTAGGGGTATCCTGACAGCCGGACTATATCCTTTGGCCTGACTGTTGGACTATGAAGATACAAGATCAAGACTTCGCCTCGTGTCCGGATGGGACTCTCCTTGGCGTGGAAGGCAAGCTTGGCAATACGGATGTGTAGATCTCTCCTTTTAACCGACTGTAACCCTAGCACCTCCGTGTCTATATAAACCGGAGGTTTAGTCCGTAGGACAACAACAATCATACCATAGGCTAGCTTCTAGGGCTTAGCCTCTATGATCTCGTGGTAGATCAACTCTTGTAATACTCATATCATCAAGATCAATCAAGCAGGAAGTAGGTTATTACCTCCATCGAGAGGGCCCAAACCTGGGTAAACATCGTGTCCCTCGCCTCCTGTTACCATCCGCCTTAGATGCACAGTTCGGGACCCCCTACCCGAGATCCGCCGGTTTTGACACCGACAATGAGTTTATGTCTGATGTACCAAAGGTACTTCAGAGTCCCGGATATGATCACGGACATGACGAGGAGTCTCGAAATGGTCGATACATAAAGATTGATATATTGGACGACTATATTTGGACATCGGAATGGTTCTGGGTGAGATCGGGAATATACCGGAGTACCGGGAGGTTACCGGAACCCCCCGGGAGGTATATGGGCCTTATTGGGCCATAGTGGGAGAGAGGAGAAGGGAGCAAAGGAGGGGGCGCCCCCCCAAGCCCAATCTGAATTGGGAGGGGGCCCGGCCCCCCCTTTCCTTCCTCCTTCCTCCCCCTTCCTTCCACTCCTAGTCCAACTAGGGAAGGGGAATCTTACCCCTGGGAGTAGGACTCCCCATGGGCGCACTCCAGGAGGGCCGCCTCCCCTCCACTTTATATATGGGGAGGGGCACCCATAGACACACAAGTTGATCATTGATCTCTTAGCCGTGCGGTGCCCCTCCACCATAATCCACCTCGGTCATATCGTCAGTAGTGCTTGCGCGGCCTCTGCGCCGTAACTTCATCATCACCGCCATCACGCCAGCCGAGGAAGCTCTTCTCCCAAGCTCCATCGGATCGTGAGTTCGTGGACGCCACCGAGCTGAACGTGCGATCGCGAGGTGCCGTGACGCTCGTACTAGGATCGGTCGATCGTGAAGACGCATTTACTACATCAACCGCTTTGTCATAACGCCCGCTTTCTGTCCACGAGGGTACATGGACAACACTCTCCTCTCTCGCTATGCATCACCATGATCTTGTGTGTGCGAGGAATTTTTTGAAATTACTACGCTCCCAACAAAGGGCATCCGAGCCAGGTTTATGCTTAGATGTTATATGACGAGTAGAACACAAGTGAGTTTTGGGCGATATTAGTCATATCGCTTACCAAAGATGTCATACTTTGATTCGGGCGGTATTGTTGGATGAAGCGCCCGACCGACATTACGCCAGACGCTTACGCGAGACTGGTTCTCGCCGACGCAGCTTCGCATACGTGGGTCTGGCGGTGTCGGCTCCAACTTTAGTTGAATCGAGTGTGGCTATGCCCGGTCCTTGTTGAAGGTTAAAACAGCACATACTTGACGAAATATCATTGTGGTTTTGATGCGAGGTAAGAACGGTTCTTGCTCCGCCCGTAGCAGCCACGTAAAACTTGCAACAACAAAGTAGAGGTCGCCTAACTTGTTTTTACAGGCATGTTGTGATGTGATATGGTCAAGACATTATGCTAAATTTTATTGTATGAGATGATCATGTTTTGTAACGGAGTTATCGGCAACCCGGCAGAGCCATATGGTTGTCGCTTATTGTATGAAATGCAATCGCCATGTAATTGCTTTACTTTATCACTAAGCTGTAGTGATAGTCGAGAAGCAATAGTTGGCGAGACGACAACGATGCTACGATGGAGATCAAGGTGTCACGCCGGTGACGATGGTGATCATGACGGTGCTTTGGAGATGGAGATCAAAGGCACAAGATGATGATGGCCATATCATATCACTTATATTGATTGCATGTGATGTTTATCTTTTATGCATCTTATTTTGCTTAGTTTGGCGATAGCATTATAAGATGATCTCTCACTAAATTTCAAGGTACAAGTGTTCTCCCGAGTATGCACTGCTAGACAAGTTCGTCGTGCCGAGACACCACGTGATGATCGGGTGTGATAAGCTCTCACGCTCACATACAACGGGTGCAAGCTAGTTTTGCACACGTAATACTCGGGTTAAACTTGACGAGCCTAGCATATGCAGATATGGCCTTGGAACACCGAGACCGAAGGTCGAGCGTGAATCATATAGTAGATATGATCAACATAGTGATGTTCACCATTGAAAACTACTCCATCTCACGTGATGATCGGACATGGTTTAGTTGATATGGATCACGGATCACTTAGATGATTAGAGGATGTCTATCTAAGTGGGAGTTCTTAAGTAATTTGATTAATTGAACTTTAATTTATCATGAACTTAGTACCGATAGTATTTTGCATGTCTATGTTGTTGTAGATAGATGGCCCGTCGTTGTTCCATTGAATTTTAACGCTGCTCCTAGAGAAAGCTAAGTTGAAAGATGATGGTAGCAACTACATGGATCGGTCCAGAATTTGAGGATTATCCTCATTGCTGCACGTAATAATTACGCCCCGAAGCACCGCTTAGGTGCCAAACCCGCCGCAGGAGCAACGCCAGATGTTATGAACGATGGCGAGCAAAGTCGATGACTACTCGATAGTTCAGCAGTGCCATGCTTTACGGCTTAGAACCGACTTCAACGACGTTTTGAACATCATGGAGCATATGAGATGTTCCAGAGTTGAAGTTAATATTTCAAGCAAATGCCGGATTGAGAGATATGAAGTCTCCAATAAGTTCTACAACTGCAAGATGGAGGAGAATAGTTCTGCCAAGGAGCATATACTCAAAATGTCCGGGTATAACAATCACTTGATTCAACGGGGAGTTAATCTTCCTGATGATAGTGTCATTGATAGAATTCTTCAATCACTGCCACCAAGCTACAAGAGCTTCGTGATGAACTATAACATGCAAGGGATGGATAAGACAATTCCCGAGCTCTTCGCGATGCTAAAGGCTGGAGGTAGAAATCAAGAAGGAGCATCAAGTGTTGATGGTCAACAAGACCACCAGCCAAGAAAAGGGTAAAGGGAAGAAAGGAACTTCAAGAAGAACGACAAGCAAGTTGTCTGCTCAAGTGAAGAAACCCAAGTCCGGACCTAAGCCTCGAGTCTGAGTGCTTCTACCGCAAAGGGACTGGTCACCGAAGCGGAACTGCCCCAAGTATTTGGCGAATAAGAAGGATGGCAAGGTGAACAAAGGTATATGTGATATACATGTTATTGATGTGTACCTTACTAATGCTCGCAGAGCACCTGGTATTTGATACCGTTATGTTGCTAATATTTGCAACTCAAACAGGACTACGGATTAAGGAAGATTGGCTAAGGACGAGGTGACGATGCGTGGGAATGGTTCCAAAGTCGATGTGATCGCGGGTCGGCACGCTACCTCTACATCTACCTTCCGGATTAGTTTTAGACCTGAATAATTGTTATTTGGTGCCGCTGAGCATGAACATTATATCCGGATCTTGTTTGATGCTAGACGGTTATTCATTTAAATCAGAGAATAATGGTTGTTCTATTTATATGAGTAATATCTTTATGGTCATGCACCCTTGAAGAGTGGTCTATTTATATTGAATCTCGATAGTAGTGATACACATATTCATAATATTGAAGCCAAAAGATGCAGAGTTGATAATGATAGTGCAACTTATTTGTGGCAATCGCCGCTTAGGTCATATTGGTGTAAAGCGATGAAGAAACTCCATTCGATGGACTTTTGGAATCACTTGATTATGAATCACTTGGTACTTACGTAACCATGCCTCATGGGCAAGATGACTAAAACTCCATTCTCCTAACAATGGAGCGAGCAATGATTTGTTGGAAATCATACATACCGATGTATGTGGTCCGATGAATGTTGAGGCTCATGCGGTATATCGTTATTTTCTCACCTTCACAGATGATTTGAGCAGATATGGGTATATCTACTTGATGAAACATAAGTCTAAAACATTTGAAAAGTTCAAAGAATTTCAGAGTGAAGTGGAAAATCATCGTAACAAGAAAATAAAGTTTCTACGATCTGATCGTGGAGGAGAATATTTGAGTTACGAGTTTGGTCTTCATTTGAAACAATGTGGAATAGTTTCGCAACTCACGCCACCCGGAACGCCATAGCGTAATGGTGTGTCCGAACGTCGTAATCGCACTTTACTAGATATGGTGCGATCTATGATGTCTCTTACCGATTTACCGCTATCGCTTTGGGGTTATGCTTTAGAGACAAATGCATTCACGCTAAATAGGGCACCATCTAAACTGCTGAGACGACGCCTTATGAACTGTGGTTTGGCAAGAAACCAAAGTTGTCGCTTCTTAAAGTTTGGGGTTATGATGCTTATGTGAAAAGCTTCAACCTGATAAGCTCGAACCCAAATCGGAGAAATGTGTCTTCATAGGATACCCAAAGGAGACTGTTGGGTACACCTTCTATCACAGATCCTAAGGCAAGACATTCGCTGTTAAGAATGGATCCTTTCTAGAGAAGGAGTTTCTCTCAAAGAAGTGAGGGAAGGAAAGTAGAACTTGATGAGGTAATCGCACTCGCTCCCTTATTGAAAGTAGTTCATCACGTAAATCAGTTCCTCCTGACTCCTACACCAATTAGTGAGGAAGCTAATGATGATGATCATGTAACTTCAGATCAAGTTACTACCGAACCTCGAGGTCAACCAGAGTAAGATCCGCACCAGAGTGGTACGGTAATCCTGTCCTGGAGGTCATGTTACTTGACCATGACGAACCTACGAACTATGAGGAAGCGATGATGAGCCCAGATTCGCAAAATGGCTTGAGGCCATGAAATCTGAGATGGGATCCATGTATGAGAACAAAGTGTGGATTTTGGTTGACTTGTCGATGATCGCAAGCCATCGAGAATAAATGGATCTTCAAGAAGAAGACCGACGCTGACGGTAATGTTATCGTTTCACAAAGCTCGACTTGTTGCGAAAGGTTTTCAACAAGTTCAAGGAGTTGACTACGATGAGACCTTTCTCACCAGAGCGATGCTTAAGTCCGTCTGAATCATGTTAGCAATTGCCGCATTTATGATTATGAAATTTGGCAAATGGATGTAAAGACTGCATTCTTGAATGGATTTCTGGAAGAAGAGTTGTATATGATGCAACTTGAAGGTTTTATCGATCCAAAGGATGCTAACAAAGTGTGCAAGCTCCAAGCGATCCATTTATGGACTGGTGCAAGCATCTCGAGTTGGAATAAACGCTTTTTAGTGTGATCAAAGATATGGTTTTATATGCACTTTTGGAGAAGCCTCAGATTTACAAGAAAGTGAGGGAGCTCAGAGCATTTCTAATATTATATGTGGATGACATATTGTTGATTGGAAATGATATAGAATTTTGGATAGCATAAAAGGATACTTGAATAAGAGTTTTCAATGAAAGACCTCGTGAAGCTGCTTATATATTGGGCATCAAGATCTATAGAGATAGATCAAGATGCTTAATTGACTTTCACAAAGCACATACCTTGATAAAGTTTTGAAGAAGTTCAAAATGGATCAAGCAAAGAAAGGGTTCTTGCTCTCAGTTACAAGGTGTGAAGTTGAGTCGACTCAATGCCCACCACCGCAGAAGATAGAGAGAAAATGAAAGGTGTTCCTATGCTTCAGCCATAGGCTCTATCATGTATGCAATGTTGTATACTGCACTGATGTGTGCCTTGCTATTAGTTTAGCAGGAGGTACCAAAGTAATCCAGAGTGGATCATCGGACAGCAGTCAAGAACATCCCGAAATACCGAAAAGGACTAAGGATATGTTTTTCATTTATGGAGGTGATAAAGAGCTCGTCAGAAATGGTTACGCCGATGTAAGTTTTGACACCGATCCGATGACTCTAAGTCACAAACCGGATACGTGTTTATATTGAACGGTGGAGCTGCTGCTGGTGCAGTTCTAAGCAAAGCGTCGTGGCGGATCTACGATGAAGCGGAGTACATAGCTGCTTCGTAAAGCAAATGAAGGAGTCTGGATGAAGGAGTTCATATCCGATCTAGGTGTCATACCTAGTGCATCGGGTCCAATGAAAATCTTTTGTGACAATATCGTGCAATTGCCTTGGCAAAGGAATCCAGATTTCACAAGAGAACCAAGCACATCAAGAGGCGCTTCAATTCCATCCATGATCAAGTCAAGGACGGAGACATAGAGATTTGCAAGATACATACGGATCTGAATGTTGCGCACTGCTGACTAAGCCTCTCTCACGAGCAAAACATGATCAGCACCAAGACTCCATGGGTGTTAGAATCATTACTGTAATCTAGATTATTGACTTAGTGCAAGTGGAGATCAAGGAAATATGCCCTAGAGACAATAATAAAGTTGTTATTATATTTCCTTATATCATGATAAATGTTTATTATTCATGCTAGAATTGTATTAACCGAAACTTAGTACATGTGTGAATACATAGACAAACAGAGTGTCACTAGTATGCCTCTACTTGACTAGCTCGTTGAATCAAAGATGGTTAAGTTTCCTAGCCATAGACATGAGTTGTCATTTGATTAACGGGATCACATCATTAGAGAATGATGTGATTGACTTGGCCCATTCTGTTAGCTTAGCACTTGATCGTTTAGTATGTTGCTATTGCTTTCTTCATGACTTATACATGTTCCTATGACTATGAGATTATGCAACTCCCGAATACCGGAGGAACACTTTGTGTGCTACCAAATGTCACAACGTAACTGGGTGATTATAAAGGTGCTCTATAGGTTTCTCCGATGGTACTTGTTGAGTTGGCATAGATCAAGATTAGCATTTGTCACTCCGATTGTCGGAGAGGTATCTCTAGGCCCTCTCGGTAATGCACATCACTATAAGACTTGCAAGCAATGTAACTAATGGGTTAGTTATGGATGATGCATTATGGAACGAGTAAAGAGACTTGCCGTAACGAGATTGAACTAGGTATTGAGATACCGACGATCGAATCTCGAGAAGTAACATACCGATGACAAAGGGAACAACGATGTTGTCATGCGCGGTTCGACCGATAAAGATCTTCAGAGAATATGTAGGAACCAATATGAGCATCCAGGTTCCGCTTATTGGTTATTGACCGAGATGAGTCTCGGTCATGTTCACATAGTTCTCGAACCCGTAGGGTCCGCACGCTTAAAATTTGATGACGATCTGTATTATGAGTTTATGTGTTTTGATGTATCAAGGTAGTTCGAGTCCCGGATATGATCACGACATGACGAGGAGTCTCAAATGGTCGAGACATAAAGATCGATATATTGACGACTATATTTGGACATTGAATGGTTCCGTGAGATCGAATATATCGAGTACCGGAGGGGTTACCGAACCCCCCGGAGGTATTGGTCCTTATAGGGGGGAGGGCCTTATTGGGCCCTCCCAGGAGAGAGGAGAAGGGCGCCCTCTTTCCTCTCCCTCTCCCTCTTCCTTCCTCCTCCTCCTAATTAGGAAAGGGGAATCCATCTCACGGTGGGAGTAGGACTCCCTCATGGGCGCGCCATAGGAAGGCCGGCCCTCCCTCCTCCACTCCTTTATATACGGGAGGCATCCCATAGACACACAAGTTGATCATTGATTCTTAGCTGTGTGCGCCCCCTCCACCATAATCCACCTCGTCATATCGCCGCAGTGCTTAGGCGAAGCCCTCGCCGTAGTTTCATCATCACCGCCATCACGCCATGGCGTCGATTTAAGCTCTTCCTTGAAGCTCTCATCGATCGTGAGTTCGTGGACGCCACCGAGCTGAACGTGTGCAGATCGCGAGGTGTCGACGCTCAAGATTAGGATCGGTCGATCGTGAAGACGCACGACTACATCAACCGCGTTGTCATAACGCTCGCCACGGCCTACGAGGGTACGTGACAGCACTCTCTCTCGCTGCTATGCATCACCATGATCTTGCATGTGCGAGGAATTTTTTGAAATTACTACGCTCCCAACACCCACGCTGCCTGCTGCCTTGGAGCGCTTTTAGTTGGGCTTCCGCTTGTCTCGCTTTGGTGGCCGCCACGCCGGGCGAAGTGCTTTCACGAGCCGTGATTTGCTTTTGGTTTCCTTCGCTATCCATAATGGTGGCCTCTGCCCCCCCGGCCTCCTTTGGCGGCAAAGGTCAAGCTGGCACCAACTTGAAGCAAGCTGCAGCGCCTCGGCAAGGCGCTCATACTCGAGGTTCGCCTCGAGCCGATCGAGCGCTCAAAGGCCGCAAAGGCCCCGCTGCTGATCAAGGTGTCACAGCCCACGAAGCGCGAGATCCTCGCATGGGTAGTGCCTCGCTGCTGTTGACACCGCGTCGAGGAGGTCTTGGCGCCCTCGCCGCCGGGGTGCAGCAGGCCTGAGTCCTCTCGCTGCTCCCGCGCTCATTGGGGAGATCGCTGACCGCTCTGGGATCTTAGAATGGGCATAGCTCGAGGCTACACCGGGTGGCCCAACATCGCTTCTCAACAAGGGGGTAAGGATGGCTCGCCAAGATTGGGGCGCCACCTCCTTCTATGGGCTGGGCCGCCGCCTTGATGACCGGACCTTCCACGGCTGGCAGTGAAGGGCGCTGATGTTGTTGTAGGCGCCGGCTTAAGAGTGGCAATACTGAAAGGCCAAGGCCATATGCATGTAGTATGCCATGCGCTCGCCGGAGCTACGGCCGAGCGCCGACACCGCCTTTCGGGTGGAGGTCACTCTTCGCCTCAGAGCTACTCTTCTTCTTTTGTCGTTTTCGTCACGCTTTGGCTCTTGCACAAAGCGGATCGATCGCAGACGCCAAGAACGCGAGAAGGACCGGGCACTTACTCATCGTAGGCAGCCCACTTCCTCTATCATCCAAATGACTACCTAGCGTATGTTTATCTCACCAAAGCTTGGCTGCTCACATTCACATCTATCATCGAGTCCCAGAGTGCAGAGCCTACAAGCTACACAAGCTATAGATTAAGACGCAATTTGAAGCAAACCAATAGAAGTCCACCCTAACAGAATCTTTTCTTCACCTCTTCCTCCGGCAGGTGCCACGACACCCATGCCGCTGAGCCGTGGGCAGCGCTGAGGAGCCGGTCGAGAGTCGTGGGTAGGGAGAGAGAACAGGCCACTTGAGACCGTGGGGGTGCATGGGGTAGGTTCGCACCATCGGGGCCTCGGCGACAAGGTCGGGAGCCCGCCGAAAGAAGCAACACTGCTGTTGCCGCTGACATCCTCGCAGCCACCTCCGCATGCTGAGACAAGGCGAAGAAGGAATGGGAAGAGGCGAGAATCAGCTTACCTCAGATCCCGCCATCCTTCCCTATGGCGGCGCTTAGTGGCAGATCTACGATCGGCCACCCGCAGCCTTCTCCTCCCACCCAATCCTCCTCGAGGTGCACCTGCCCGCGTGCTTGCAACCGCATCCCTCCTCCTTATCCTCTGCCCCACCTTCTCCTTTCTCCTTCTCCTCCGCCCCTTCCCAGCCCCTAGCAGCTGCTCATTGCCTCCTCCGATGGAGATATGTTGTGTGTTTTGAAGAGGAAATAAAAGGAACGGGCTTGAGGCAACTCCCCGCCCTCTCTTTCTTCTCGATGAAGCAAACCAAGGCCAGCGATATTTTCTGGTGATGTGGAGAAGATGAGATACCCAAGCCATCGCGGAATAGGAAAGCCCTCGCCGACGTGGAACGTTGTAACACCCCGGAAGTAACTTTCCATATTTGTAACTCCAACTCTTGCCATTTTCGCATTGTGATATGATATTCCTCCGTGGTTGGTTTCTTCTTATTTTTGCATTTTGTCCATATCATGCATTTTATATCATGTCATCATGTGCATCTCATTTGCATACGTGTTCGCCTCATGATTCCGAGCATTTTTCCCGTTGTCCGCTTTGCAATCCGCACTCCTATGTTCCCGCCGCCCCTTTTTATGTTTTTCCGTGAGCGGTACTAAACTTTCTGAATGGACCGAGGTTTGTCAAGTGGCCTTGGTATACCACCGTAGACCATCCGTCAAGTTTCGGTCATTTGAGCTCGCTTGGTACTCCAACGGTTAACCGACTTCGCAAAGGCCCTTTAAGTTTCAGCCCAACACCCCTTCAAAACAGCCCAATAACCCATCCAAGTCACTTCCATGCTCTCCGTCGCTCGATCACGATCGTAGGGCGAAACCGCACCTCATTTGGACTCTCCTAGCTCCCTCTATGCCTATTTAAGCACCAAATCGCGGCAGACAAACCCTAGTCTTCCCTACTGCGCTGCTCTCGACATCCGTCCACCCGGACGAAAAACGGCTACTACAATCATCGGGCCACGGCCTGTCCGGCACCATGGGCTCGAGGACCCACGGCCGCTCCTCCCACGGGCCATCCGGGGTCATGTGGCTCCGCCCCTGTGCCCATCCTCCGCCCAGACTGGGCCGGCCTCCACACAGACCGGCTGGCCTCGGCCAGCTGACTCGCCTGGCCACGGACTTTGCTACCGCCCTGTTGCTGCCTCCACGGCCGCCACCACCGACCCCACTGCGCCTCCTCCCGGCCCGGGTTGCTCCGGGCGAGCCTCATTGGTCCGCCGATCCGGATCTCAGATCCTGCTCTTGACTTTTCCCCTAAAATCGCCTAAGTTTTTATCTCTGATTATTTCAGTAGCATTTGCAACGATCATAACTCGCAGTCGTGAGTCTGCTTTCATGCGTGTAATATGTCAAAATGTTCGCTCTCAAGAGTAGACCATTTCATCTCATTGCATCATTTTCATTTGAGCTCATCTTGATGCCCAAATGCTGTTGGAAGAAGGCTATGTGATGTTAGTTTCGCTTTCTTAATGTAACATGCACTTTTGTTATTTTTGCTATGATTGATGTGTGCACCCTATGTATTTGAGTCCTACATGTGTTTTGTAATATGTCATGCCATCTTTCCAGGGGTGTATGCCATGTATTTTTGTGATCTATGTAGTGACTAGCACAAGCATGCAAAGTAGGTTTCGATGTTGCTGTTTTCAAATTTCATGAAATGATATTTTGATGCCATGTTAACTTGATGCTTCCAGAGATCCATGCATATTTTGAGATATTTCAGTAAGGATGTTTTGAACATATGGTTATGCTCTATACATCCATGCCTTTTTTGCAATTATGGAGTGCCATAGCTTGAGTTAATCGAGCTCTACTTTTGCTACAAAATGTTTCCGCGATTGTTTACATGTTATTCAATTTTGCCAAGGTTGTTGTGGTTGATCCCGTATGCTATGATGTTTTTCTTGCCATGTATGTCTTCTATGCCATGTCTTCTTGATGTATGTATGCTTAGTTTATCATGAAAGTCTCTGTAGTGAGTGCTTTGAGCTCTTAAACATGCCTACTTGTTATCTGCTTTTGACATGCCATGTTGTGAATCATAATCTAAACTTCATATATTGACATGGGTGTTACTATATTTTCTCGATCCTTTTGGCTTATGGTCAGTAAGGACTTTTGTTCTATGCTTTGAGTAGATTCATGCCATGCCATGTTTTGCTATTATAAGTTCCTGTAGTGTAGTTTTCTTGCCTCAACATTGCTACCGATGTGTTTTTTTGCCATGTCCACTCGATACTTTTTGCACTTTTGCCATGCTTGTTTGAACCTATTGTGGTGTGATTTAGCCGTAGCTCAGTTGTTCATCTTTTGTCAAGCATCTTGAGTAGATCACCGCCATATGCTTTGTTGATACGCTTGGGTGCAGTAGCTTAATTTCTTGTTGCTTGCTAAGTGGTATCATGTCGTAATGGCGATTTGTGCCATTCTTGTTTTGCTTGTCATTTGCAAACCGTGCATCCGATTCCGTGATCTTTATATCGATTTCAACCGAAATCATCTCATCTTTCCAGCGCATACTTGGTTTGCTGTTGATTCCTGGTTCATCATTTTCCTTCCGAGCGCGGCAGATACGCATTGCATATCACATCTCGTGATATCATGTCATGTTTTGCATCATGTTGCTTGTGCATTGCACCGTGATTTATTGTGGTTCCTTTGTTTGTGTTCTTGCTTTGGGTAGAGCCGGAGACGAGTACGTGAACGAGGAACCTGTTGAGAACGCTTTACGAGGATCAAGCTTTCGACAACTCGAGAACATTGCGTGCAAGATGACCATACCCAAATCACTTCTATCTTTGCTATGCTAGATGCTCGCTTTGCTATGCCTATGCTATGATGCCTATCACTTGCTTATCATGCCACCCATATTGCCATGTCAGCCTCTAACCATCCTTTCCTAGCAAACCGCTGATTGGCTATGTTACCGCTGTGTCAGCTCTTTATAGCGCTAGTTGTTGTGAAGTGAAGTTTGTTCCTTGTTGAACATGGAGATGTTGTTCCTTATTGGAACATGTTTACTTGTTGGGGATATCACAATATATATCTGCTATAATTAATACATCTATATACTTGGTAAAGGGTGGAAGGCTCGCCTTATGCCCGTGTTTTGTTCCACTTTGCCACCCTAGTTTCCGCACACATACCGTGTTATGTTCCTTGATTTCTGCTCCTTACACTCGGTTATGATTTATGGGACCCCTTGACAGTTCGCTTTGAATAAGACTCGCCCAAAGAAGGCCCAACATTGGTTTTACCATTTGCCACCTAAGCCTTTTCCCCGGTTTTCGCGAGCCCGAGGGTCATCTTTATTTTAACCCCTCGACCAATGGTTCTTCGAAAGTGTGGCTCGAACTAGAGCTCCTGTATGGCGCCTCAAGGAAACTTGAGGTCTAGTTTTAGTTGTATGGATCTGCTCATCCGGATGTGCCTAAGAACGAGATATGTGCAGCTCCTATCGGGATTTGTCAGCACAATCAAGGGCGGCTTTGTCGGGTCTTGTTTTATTGTCAGCCGAAATGTCTTGTAGTCCGGGATTCCGAGATTGATCGGGTCTTCCCGGTAGAAGGAATATCCTTCGCTGACCGTGAGAGCTTATAATGGGCTGTTGGGACACCCCGCAGGTATTATCTTCAAAGCCGCTGCTCATGTTATGAGGCGATGGAATTTGTTAATGTCCGTTGTAGAAAACCCGTTGACCTCAATTAAAATACACATCAATCAAGGTAACTGATGGTCTCTTCTCATGGAGTCCGAAGTGAACACGGTGTTGGAGTTATGTTTGACGAAGTAGTTCAGATCACTTCGATCGCTACTAGTTTCACGTACTGTTGCTGCTTCTTCTCGCTCTCCTTTATGTAATGTAGCCACCATATATGCTAGTCGCTTGTCGCAGCTCCACCTCAAAACTCTGTCCTTCCTATAAGCTTAAATAGTCTTGATCTCGCTGGTGTGAGATTGCCGAGTCCCCTGACTCACAGATTCTACCAAAACAAATTGCTAAAGCGATGCCAAGGCAGGTGACGCAACCGAGCTCAAGTGGGAGTTCGACGAGGAACGTGGTCGTTATTATGTGTCTTTTCCCGATGATCGTGAGTGGAGCTCAGCTTGGGACGATCGGGATCCGTAGCATTTGGGGTATCTTTTTTATTTTGTTCCGTGAGTCGGACCTTGAGTGTATTCTGTATGATGGATGTTTATTTATGTATCGTGAAGTGGCTAATGAAGCCAACTATGTATCTCTTTCCTTATTTATTACATGGGTTGTGTGAAGATTACCTCACTTGCGACATTGCTTTCAATGCGTTATGTCTCTAAGTCGTGGTTCGACATCGGGAGATATAGCCGCATCGAGGGCTGCATAAACGTATGAGTGTTGGGGAACGAGTAATTTCAAAAATTTCCCACGCACACGCAAGACCATGGTGATGGTATAGCAACGAGAGCGGAGAGTGTCCGCCCACGCATTCGTGAGACCGAAAGCGAAGCGCTATAACAACGCTGTTGATGTAGTCGACGCCTTCACGATCCGACCGATCCAAGCACCGAACGACGACACCTCCGAGTTCTGCACATCGCTCACCGATAACGATCCCCTGACCCGATCCAAGAAAGTGTCGGGATGAGTTCTGCACAAGACGACGGTGTGGTGATCGATGATGATGCTCCACCGACGCAGGGCTTCGCTTGCTCCACGACGATATGACTTCTCCGGCTGCAGGGTTTCACTAAGCTCCAACGATATGACCGGGCGGAATATGGTGGAGGGGGCACCGACATGGCTAAGGAACGATCCAGATCAACTTGTGTGTCGGGGTGCCCCCTGCCTCAGATATAAAGGAGCAAGGGGTGCGCCACCAAGGGGCGCGCTACTGAGGAGTCCTACTCCCACCGGAGTAGGACCCCCCTTCCTAGTTGGATTAGGATTGAGGAGGGGAAGAGGGTATGCGCCTCTCCTTGTCCTATTCGGACTAGAGGGGGGGCGCCGCTAGCGGCCCGCCCTTCCTCTCTTATGGCCCATCAAGGCTCATAGACCTCGGGGTTCCGTGAACTCCTGTTCCCAGCACTGTAGACTTTCATCCGAACCTTCCAAGTCCAAACATAGGCTTCCAATATATCAATCTTTATGTCTCGACCATTTCGAGACTCTGCCATGTCCGTGATCACATCCGGACCTCAACAACCTTCGTACATCAAAACTTATAAACTCATAATGAACTGCCATCAAACGTTGAGCGCAATGGATCTTCACGGGTTCGAGAACTATGTAGACATGACCTAGAACCATTCTCGTCAATAATCAATAGCGGAACCGGATGCCCATATTGGTTCCTACATATTCTACGAAGATCTTTATCGTCAAACCGCATAACGATATATGTTGTTCCTTTTGTCATCGGTATAAAGTTATTTACCCGAGATTCGATCGTTTAGATCCAATACCTAGTTCAATCTCGCATCGTAAGTCTCTTTACTCTTTCCGTAATACATCATCTCACAACTAACTCATTAGTTGTAATGCTTGCAAGGCTTATGTGATGTGTATTACCGAGAAGGCCCAGAGATACCTCTCCACAATCGGAGTGACAAAACCTAATCTCAAATACGCCAACCCAACAAGTACCTTTGGAGACACCTGTAGTATTCTTTATAATCACCCAGCTTACGCAGGACGCTTGGTAGTACCCAAAGTGTTCCTCCGTAAACGGGAGTTGTATAATCTCATAGTTACAGGAACATGTATAGATCATGAAGAAAGCATTAGCAATATACTAAACGATCAAGTGCTAAGCTAACGGAATGGGTCATGTCAATCACATCATTCTCCTAATGAGGTGATCCCATTAATCAAATGACAACACATGTCTATGGTTAGGAAACACAACCATCTTTGATTAATGAGCTAGTCTAGTAGAGGCATACTAGTGACTATCTATTTGTCTATGTATTCACACATGTATTATGTTTCCGTTATCACAATTCTAGCATGAACAATAAACATTTATCATGGTATAAGGAATAAATAATAACTTTATTATTGCCTCTAGGCATATTTCCTTCGCCCCACTTGCACTAGAGTCAAAAATCTAGATTACAAGAATGATTCTAACACCCATGGAGTCTTGGTCGATCATGTTTTGCTGTGGAAGAGGCTTAGTCAACGGGTCTCAAATTCGATCCGTATGTATTTTGCAAATCTCTATGTCTCCCACTTGGACGGTCCCAATGGAATTGAAGGCCCTTGATATGCTTTCCTCTTGTAAATCTGGACCTTTGCCAAGGCAATTGCACCAAGATTGTCACGAAGATCTTCATGTCCCATGCACTAGGTATGACACCCAGATCGAAATGAACTCTTTCATCCGCACCTTCATTTGCGCTCAAGCAGCCATGTACTCCGCTTCACATGTAGATCCCGCCACGACGCTTTGTTTAGAACCGCACCAACCGAAGCCCACCGCTTAATAAAAACACGATCCGGTTTGTGATTTAGAATCGTCCCGATCTGTCAAAGCTTGCATCGACGTAACCATTTACCAGCTCTTTGTCACCTCCATATACGAAACATATCCTTAGTCCTTTCGTATTTCAGATGTTCTTTCGCTGTCCAGGATCCACTGATTACTTTGGTACCTTTCCCCAAGCTTATAGCTACATACGCCGTCCGGTACAAAGATTGCATACATGATAGAGCCTATGGTAAGCATAGGAACATCTTTCATTTTCTCTATCTTCATTGTTTGGGCATTGAGTCCGACTCAATCTTACACCTTGTAATACGTAAAAACCTTTTTTGCTCGATCCATTTTGAACTTCTTCAAAACTTTATCAAGGTATGTGCTTTGTGAAAGTCCAATTGCGCCTTGATCTATCTCTATAGATCTTGATGCCCAATATGTAAGCAGCTTCACCGAGGTCTTTCATTGAAAAACTTTTATTCAAGTATCCTTTATGCTATCCAGAATTTATATCATTTCCAATCAATAATATGTCGTCCACAATAATATCGAAATGCCAGAGCTCCCACTCACTTTCTTGTAAATAAAGCTTCCAAAAGTCTAGAAAAACCATATGCTTTGATCACACTATCAAAGCGCTTATTCCAACTCCGAGAGGCTTGCACTGCAATAAATTGATCGGAGCTTGACACTTTGTTAGCACCCTTTGATCAACAAAACCTTCGTTGCATCATAAACTCTTCTTCTAGAAATCCATTCAAGAATGCAGTTTACATCCATTTGCCAAATTTCAAATCATAAATGCGCAATTGCTAACATGATTTGGACAGACTTAAGCATCGCACGGGTGAGAAAGTCTCATCGTAGTCAACCCCTTGAACTTGTCGAAACCTTTCGCAAAAGTCGAGCTTTGTAGAAGTTAATTACCATCGGCCCTTTTTCTTAAAGATCCATTTATTCTCAATGGCTTGCCGATCATCGAGCAAGTCAACCAAAGTCCATACTTTGTTCTCAACATGGATCCCATCTGATTTCATGGCTTCCACCATTTCATGAATCTGGCTCACCATCGCTTTTCATAGTTTGTAGGTTCATGGTCAAGTAACATGACTTCCGAATAGGATTACCGACACTGGCGATTTTACTCGTTGACCCACGGTTCGAGTAACTTGATCCAAGCTTCATGATCATCATCATTAGTTTTCACTAATTGGTGTAGGTCACAGAACCGCTTTTTGTGATGAACTACTTTTCAATAAGGGAGGAATGTTATCTCATCAAGTTCTACTTTCCTCCCACTCACTTCTTTCGAGAGAAACTCCTTCTAGAAAGGATCCAATTTAGCAACGAAACCTTGCCTTCAGATCGTGATAGAAAGTGTACCCAACATCCTTTGGGTATCCTATGAAGACACATTCGAGGTTCGAGCTTATCCGTTGAAGTTTTTCACAAAGCATCGAGCCCCAAACTTTAAGAAACGACAACTTTGGTTTCTTGCCAAACCACGTCATAGGTGTCGCCTCAACGGATTTAGATGGTGCCCTATTTAACGTGAATGCGCCGCCTCTAAAGCATATCCCCAAAACGATAGCGGTAAATCGGAAGAGACATCATAGATCGCACCATATCAAGTAAAGTACGACAACGCTCGACACACCATTTCCCGTGGTGTTCCGTTGGGGAGTTGTGAAACTATTCCACATTGTTTCAAATGTAAACCAAACTGAACTCAAATATTCTCCTCCACGATCCGATCAGAAACTTTATTTTCTTGTTACGATGATTTTCACTTCACCAAACTCTTGAACTTTTCAAATGTTTCAGATTTGTGTTAGATATACCCATATCCTCAAATCATCGTGGGTGAGAAAATAACGATATCCGCCCGGCCTCAACATTCATTGACCACAAACATCAAGATGTATGATTTCCACAAATCGTTGTCGCCCATAGTTCCGAGAACGGCTTTTTCATCTTCCCATGAGGCACGGTTCGCAGTACCAAGTGATTCATAATCAAGGATTCCGCCCATCAAGATGGAGTTTCTTCATGCTTTTACACGATATGACCTAAACGGCAAGCACAAATAAGTTGCATTATCATTATCAACTCGATCTTTTGGTTTCAACACTATGAATATGTGTATTACTACATCGAGATTCAATAAAATAGACCATTCTTCAAGGGTGCTGACCATAAAAGATATTACTCATAAAATAGAACAACCATTATTCTCGATTTAATGAATAACCGCCTCGATCAAACAAGATCCAGATAAATGTTCATGCTCAACGCCGCACCAAATAACAATTATTTAGGTCTAAAACTAACCCAAGGTAGATGTAGAGGTAGCGGCCACCGATCACATTGACTTTGGAACCGCTTTCCCGCCCATCGCACCTCGCCCTTGCTGCTCGTTTATTCGAGTCCCTGCTTGAGTTGCAAATATTAGCAATGTAACCAGATCAAATACCTGTGCACTAGAGTCTAGTAAGGTACACATCAATAACATGTATATCATATAACCTTTGTTCACCTTGCCATCCTTCTTATCCGCCAAATACTTGGGGCAGTTCCGCCAAAGGTCCAACCCCAAAGAAAACACTGCCGTTTAGGTCCGATTTTTTTTCTTTGAAAAGAACTTTTTCGTTCTTTTGAAGTTTCCTTCTTTTTCCTTTGCCCTTTTCTTGAAACTAGTGGTCTTGTTGACCATCAACACTTGATGCTCTTTCTTGATTTCTACCTCCTGCTTTTTAGCATTGAAGAGCTCGAATTGTTTTGGTCATCCCTTGCATATTATAGTTCATCACAAGCTCTTGTAGCTTGGGGCGTGATTGGAGAATTTCAATGACACTATCATCCGAAGGTAACTCCCGCTTGAATCAAGTGATTATTATACCGCAATTTTGAGTATATGTTCACCGAGTAACTATTCTCCTCCATCTTGCACTATAGAACTTATTGAGACTTCATTCTCTCAATCCGGCATTTGCTTGAAATATTAACTTCAACCCCGAACATCTCATATGCTCCATGACGCTCAAAACGCCCTTGAAGACCCGGTTTCCGAGCATGGCACACGAATATCGAGTAGTCATCCTTTGCTCGCCAGACGCTCACAATTCCGCGAGTTTCGAAGAGTTCGCACCAAATGCTTCCAGAAATTTTTCCGGCAGAATGAGGATAATCCTCGTTACGGACCCATCCGTAATTGCTACCATCATCTTTCAACTTTGCTTTCAAGGAACATTAAAATTCAACTAACAACAAAGACGAGCCATCTATCTACAAAGAAAATAGACAAGCAAAAATACTATCAGTACTAAGTTCATGATAAATTTAAGTTTAATTAATCATATTAAAACCTCCCACTTAGAGACATCTCTAGTCATCTAATGATTACGTGATCCAAATCAACTAAACCATGTCCGATCATCACGGAGATGGAGTAGTTTCAATGGTGAAATCACTATGTTGATCATATCACTATATGATTCACGCCATTTTCGGCCCGTGTTCCGAGGCCATATCGTATATGCTAGGCTCCAAGTTTAACTCGAGTATTCCGCGTAACTGTTTTACGTGTAGATGGACGAGAACTTATCACACCCGATCATCACGTGGTGTCCGGGTACTAAACTTTAGCAACGTTGCATACCTGGAGAACACCCTTGATTATTTTAGGAGATCATCTTATAATGCTACCCCAATCAAAGCAAGATAAGATGCATAAAGGATAAACATCACATGCAATCAATATAAGTGATATGATATGGTCATCATCATCTTGTGCTTGTGATTCCATCGCCAAGCACCGCCATGATCACCATCGCCACCGGCCGACACCTTGATCTCCATCGTAGCATCGTTGTCGCCTCGCCAACTATTGCTTTACGATATCGCCACGCTTAGTGATAAAGTAAAGCAATTACATGGCGCATTTCATAAATAAAGCGACAACCATATGGTCTCGCCATGTCGATAACTCGTTACAAAACATGATCATCTCATACAATAAAATATAGCATCACGCCTTGACCACATCACATCACAACATGCCCCGCAAAAACAAGTTAGATGTCCTCTACTTTGTTGTTGCAAGTTTTACGTGGCTGCTACGGCTGAGCAAGAACCGCTTCTACCTACGCATCAAAACCACAACGATAGTTTGTCAAGTTGGTGCTGTTTTAACCTTCGCAAGGACCGGCGAGCTACACTCGGTTCAACTAAAGTGAGAGAAACCGACACCCGCCGTCACCTTTAAGCAACTAGTGCTCAAGCGGTGAAACTAGTCCGCAGAAGCGACGCGTAATGTCGGTCCGGCCGCTTATCTCACAATACCGCCAACCAAAGTATGACATGCCGGTAAGCAAGATGACTTATATCGCCTATAACTCACTTGTGTTCTACTCGCACATGACATCAACGATAAAACCAGGCTCGATACCATGTTGGGTTACGAGTAATTTCAAAAATTTCCTACGCACACGCAAGACCATGGTGATGGCATAGCAACGAGAGGGGAGAGTGAAAGATCGAGGATGTCGCCTAGAGGGGGGGGTGAATAGGCGCTTAAATAATTACGGTTTAGGCTTGAACAAATGCGAATAAACCTAACGTTAATTTGTCAAGCACAAAACCTAAAACAACTAGGCTCACCTATGTGCACCAACAACTTATGCTAAGAAGATATACAACTATGTGATAGCAAGATATATGACAAAGAACAATATGGCTATCACAAAGTAAAGTGCATATAAAGGGCCTGTAAGAGATAACCGAGGCACGCGGAGACGACGATGTATCCCGAAGTTCACACCTTCGGATGCTAATCTCCGCTTGGAGCGTGTGGAGGCACAATGCTCCCTAAGAAGCCACTAGGGCCACAGAATCTCCTCACGCCAGACAATGCAAGATGCCGTGATTCCACTAAGGGACCCTTGAGGGCGCACCAACCCGCATAAATGGCAACCCTTGGGGCGGTCACCAACCTCAGACACTTTGGCAACCCTTGGGGCGGTCACCGAACTCCTAAATTGCTCAAGCGATCTCCACAACCTAATTGAGACCTCGACGCTGTCTTGAGCTTTACACCACAATGATTGAGCTCCAACACCACTAACTGCCTAGGGCGCCCAAGCACCCAAGAGGAACAAGCTCAAGGGCACCAAGCACCCAAGAGTAATAATCTTCTCAACTTGTAACTTCCACGTATCACCGGGAGAACTCAAACCGATGCACAAATGTAATGGCAAGGGCACACGGAGTGCCTAAGTCCTTCTCTCAAATCCCACCAAAGCAACTAATGCTAGGGAGGAAAATGAGAGGAAGAACAAGAAGGAGAACACCAAGAACTCCAAGAACTAGATCCAAGGGGTTCCTCACATAGAGGAGAAAGTGATTGGTGGAAATGTGGATCTAGATCTCCTCTTTTCCCCCAAAACTAGCAAGAATCCATGGAGGGATTGAGAGATAGCAAGCTCGGAGAAGGTCAACAATGGGGAAGAACACGAGCTCAAAGGATAAGGTTCAATGGGGAAGAAGACCCCTTTATAGGATGGGGAAAATCCAACCTTACTCCCAACGAAATCTCAGACGAGCGGTACTACTGCTAGAGAAGGGCGGTATTATCACTGAGGGCGGATTACGCTTCCTATCCAAATGCGACTACTGCATACAAGAGAAGGTCAAGGCCTCGCCCCAGAGCGCATTTATCATTAGGAAGAGCGGTATTACGCCAGAGCGGATTACCGCTTATCGCCTACTAGTGCCGCAAAACCCGACACTTAAAAACTTGCTCGAGAATCGAGGCGAAGTAGCCCAGACGCACAATGCTATTTACGTTCGAAACTCCAAGCGGTATTACTGCTCGGAGAGCGGTATTACCGCTTGAGTGGTACTATCATCTCGAGAAGGGTACTCATCATTGGGAGCTTCAGCGGTACTCATCACTGAGGGTCACGGTACTACACCGCACCAACCTTAAGCCACAACCACGAAAACAAAGAATACTCCAAGG
The DNA here is from genome assembly GCA_021605205.1 of Aegilops longissima. Classification (NCBI taxonomy): domain Eukaryota; kingdom Viridiplantae; phylum Streptophyta; class Magnoliopsida; order Poales; family Poaceae; genus Aegilops; species Aegilops longissima. The sequence goes on along the minus strand of JAHIAM010003439.1, from coordinate 145 downwards.
AAAACCAGAATCGCCATAACTTCTTCATATGAGTCGAATTGAGCAAACTCAAGCTTGTTTGAAACAAGACAACGAGTAGCATCAAAACAGACGGTTATATTAAGAAGAGGTGGGAGGTATGCTTAGCAAACAAAGGAGTGAAACC
>JAHIAM010003438.1:0-39535 GCA_021605205.1 Aegilops longissima | reverse complement strand
ACTCCGGATCTTCCTCGAAGCGGTCCTTCTCTCCTCAAGGATGGGACTTTAATCCTCCTTCCTTGATAGCCTCCTTCAGAGAGGCGCTTGCTTCCCCGCCCCTCCTTCGCTTCTTCAAAAGGCGCGCCTTCAACATCTGGTCAAGATGGGATCCGGCGTGGTCTCGTGGAGGGAGCCGACACCTTATTAACTTTGCCTTGGCTATCCACTGCTCAAGAAACGGCCTTTAAAGGGCATATACATATGATAAATGAATGGACAGCTTGTCCGTTACAAAGATTACTTACTTTAGTATCTCAAGCGACAGCAGCTTGGTCCTCAAGATCTCAACAGTCCCGACACTTCTCTTGTGATCCAAGAACAGCTTTATACATCTCCACGGGCGCCGTGCCCATAAAATTTTGGAGAGCTCGTGGTCCTCCGGATTAAATTCCCACAGCAAGAGGGGCGACGCTTGCAGGGCGTAAGACGCCGGATCAACATAACTCGCGCATCGCAACCAGATTGATCTCTCTTCCCGGAGGTCTCTAACACGCCCTCAAAGCAAGGGAACGCCCCCATTCGAGCCCCTTGTTGACCCATGACGCCAGCCGCTGTGGTGGACCCGAGCGGAAGGTGGAGCGCCACCCATTTGGTGCCCCCGGGAGCGGTGATATAAAACCACCCCTGCTGCCACAAACCAAGCTCCTCTTGAAAAGAGCCCCGGCCACGGAGCATCAAAGACATTTGCTTATAACCGCCCCTCCGACTCGCTTGTTGCCCTCGATCATCTTTGGCTCCACCTTGAAGGTCTTGAGCCACAATCCAAAGTGGGGGTAATATGGAGGAAGGCCTCACATATGACAATGAATGCCGAGATATGGAGGATGGACTCCGATTCAAGTCATGGAAATCCAGCCCATAATAAAACATGAGCCCTCGCGACAAAGGGATCCGCTGGAAGCCTAAACCCCAAGGAAGTGAGACATGAACACTACGCTCGCCGGGCTCGAGTGGGAATGACCTGCCCCGAGCAGCAGCCTATGCGAAATCTTGCCGTTAGATACCGCGCTCGCAGTTTTAGCACATCTTCTTCCGTGACGGAAGAAGACATCCATCGGCCGGTTGGTCGGAGCCGGACATCGTCAAAAGTCCGGTGCCTAAATCAAGCTTTGGGTGTTAGAACTCGGTTGCGAGGCGTAACTCGATGGACGGTAAAAAGAAGAGGGCCTTGGTCTCATTATAAAGAGGATGAATACCAAGAGGAGGATGTGCCAATCAGTAAGCAGTAAGGTTACCCACGCTCAGATTGATGAGAATCCCGAATAAGGGGGCACGATCTATGCTTTGATAAGACATGCCAAGGAAACCGCCTCGCTAAACGCGTAAGGTGGAACAAGAAAAACGATTCATATAAAGGCCTCGCCGTGGTGTGATGTCACGCTGAATACGCCAAGAGATCTGCAAAAGTTATTCTCTATGGTGGTATGTGGAACTTGTTTTGCAGTAGCCTGACACTATCCTTGTGTTCAAAACCTTCTATGAAGTATTCGAGGAGGAACCCGCCGCAATGTCGAAGACAATCAACGCTACGACTCGCACTCGCCATTGAAGCCTGGTTCAGGGCTACCGAGGAGTCCCGGATAGGGGTGTCCGGATAGCCGACTATCGCCACGGCCGACTCCAAGACTATGAAGATACAAGATTGAAGACTTCGTTCCGTGTCCGGATGGGACTTTCCTTGGCGTGGAAGGCAAGCTTGGCGACACGGATATGTAGATCTCCTACCATTGTAACCGACTGTAACCCTAGCCTATCCGTGTCTATATAAACCGGAGGGTTTTAGTCCGTAGGACGGACAACAATCATACCATAGGCTAGCTTCTAGGGTTTAGCCTCCTTGATCTCGTGATAGATCTACTCTTGTACTACCCATATCATCAATATTAATCAAGCAGGAGTAGGGTATTACCTCCATCGAGAGGGCCCAACCTGGGTAAAAACATCATGTCCCTTGTCTCTCGTTACCATCCGCCAGACGCACGCTTCGGGACCCTACCCGAGATGCGCCGGTTTTGACACCGACACCCACCGCTTAAGCCGGGCGGTGAGAAGTATGCAGCGAGGCGCCACCGCCGACGCACATGGCCTCTCAAGCTTCTTCGAACTCTTGGTCGCCGGATTCGTCGGCCCTTCTTCGCGGACTGCTGCCTTCGGCTTTCTCACGGCCTCGCAAGCGGGCCTCTCGTTGTTTATCTTGCCGCTGACGCCCGCTCGTCATTACGCTTTTGCCGACCCTCAAGACCGCTCGGGCCCTTTCTCCTTGTCCCGCCTCTCATATTCAAATTTCTCTACTTCAGCCGAGGAGCTCAACCTTTCTAGGCAGTCCTGGAGAGCATGGCCTTTGGTGCGATGGATCTTGCAAAGACGCTTGTCGGAGTTTCTGGCTTCGGCAGCCGCCAAGGCCCGCAGAAGTAATACATCCGCAACCTCCTTGTGGGGTCATCCGCTTTGGTTTTTTTGGTGGAGCCGGCGCCATCGATCCTCGACGGCAAGCACGACTTCTTTCCTTTGCGCTTCCTCGTTGCGGCGCCGCCTTTCTTCGCCGGGCGGCAATATCCTCATCTCGAGGAGTCGGTTTCACGCCGCATCTTCGCCGGGTACTTCCTTCCTCTTCAGCCCGGCATATTTGTCGCTGAAGAACATAGAGTTCGCTACATCTCTCACCTTGTTCATTGCCGCCTTCAAGATTCATGCGGTTACGCGACATTCGATGGAACGCGCTGATGATGGCGGCAGGTGAACATCAGGATATTGTACTGCACTCGGCTGATCCTCTGAATATACTTGTGGAGACTCTCTCCCTTTCCGGGAATGACGCAGTGTCGCTTGCTTGGCTATGGGCTTGGTGGCCTCCAAGAAAGGCGCCTACTAACTCATGGCACAACCGACCAGAGGAAATAGAGTTCACCGGCAAGTGCATCAACCACTTACATGGCGTTGGGTTTAAGAGCCGACGGAAGTAATTGCAGCACCTTATCGTCAGCGGCTCCCGCAGCTTGCATCGCGATGGTGTAGACGCCGAGGAACTCGGACGGTGGGTCTTGCGATCGCATTTTCGCCCACGCCAGTTTGAAGGTGCGTGAGGGCCACCGAACTGCCACAACTCACGGGTAAAGCCGGACAGCCTACCTCATAAGGTAGGCTCTGTGGCTCCCCTGTCGGTGGCTCAAAGCAGGCCTTGCTCGCCGTCTCGATTGGTGGCGCTTCCACGCCGGCGCCGATAGTGGTTCGAAGGCCTTTTCATGTTCTCGCTCCCAAGAACTTGGCGCTTAGTCGAGGGCCCGTGGGTCGGACGATGTTACGGAGATCTGCTCGGCCGAACGCCACGACGGGCTGGCGCCCGCGGTACCGACAAGGAGGAGGCGAGTGCACCATGGTTGGGCGCCGCCGCCTCCCCGCCATCGGTGCGCTGGACTCGCTTGAAAGGCCGACCGGAGGCTCCACCGGACTTGGTTCGTTTTGTTACGCCGCAACAAGGCTTCGGATAGTGGTTTCCATTCGCCGAAGTTTCCTCGTAGCGGAGGAAAATCGAGGAGCACCCGCTGCAAGTGGCTTTCGCCGGTGTTGGTGGCAGCGAAACCTCGCACGGATCGCGACGCGCTTCGACTTCTCGACCATGTCGGCGGAGCTCTATCATGATTCCGCAGCCGCATGCCACCTTCACCAGCGCCGGGCGAAGCGGCAGGTCTTCTAAATCTCGGAGTGGCGCCGGTTTTTTCACGCGCGACGCCGGGTCCTATGCGTGATTACGCCGCTTGCCGCGCCGCTGAGAAGAGCGCGCCTGCCGCACCGGGCGCGTGGAGTCTTGAAGCCCCTCGCGCCGCCCGCGAGCTGGGTGGCAGCGATCTTGAAGGCCCCGCGCCACCCGCCAGGGGCCTGGCTCCGCTTTTGATTTGGCGGCGCGGCCCGTTACCAGGCAAGACGGACATCGCCGCCCCAAACTTCGGCGGGGATTGGACGGTGTTGGTAGCATAACAGCTTCCGGGTCCTTTATGCGACCGTCCGCTGCTCACTCGCCGACGGGATGTCCGGCTTCCGACGGGCCAACCGCCACCGCCGTTTTCTTCTTGGGCGCCACGACGATGAAGAAGCGCCGAACTAATCGCTAGAGCCGATTCTCACAATCGCGCTTCTACCGGGCGCGCCAAAGATGTCGGTGTAGGAACGACACCTATGGGATCACAAGAATCTTTACTACAGCTTGCGGGCGCGGGGTCGTGGAGAAGAGCGGATCAAAATGATAGCACACGCCTCTTTATCTGTGTTCGCCGCAAGGATGCGAAACCCTACTCTTGCTTTGGTGGTTTGTTTATCCGTGTTCTTGAACCAGCAATGGGGCATGAGGAGCTCCAAAGGTCGAATCCTCCTCCCCGGTCGCCTTTGGGCCTCCTTTATAGGGAAAGGGGTTGCCACAAGGGCACACAGAGGTGGAAAGGGTACAAGGATGCGAAGTTTATCCTCAGATACATGACAAGGCGCCATTAATGCGCCTTGCTTAGGGTGTCCTGCTTTATCGGGACGGGAGAGCCTGTCTGTCTGCCGCCGCCTCCCTTTCAGGTCGACACGCCTTCGCCAGCGTCTGTGGTGCCATGTAGGCGTGCAGCAGCCGAGGTGGCGAATGGTGGGTCTTCACGAAGATTCGCTTGCCGCCACGCAGTGCCCGCCTAACTGGTTAGGTCGGCAGCTGCATGCGAACGGGCGGTGAAGGTTTGATTGGCGGGCCCGATGGTGGTCTCTACGGTGTCCTTGGCAGGGCTCGCAGAGCCCCGCAAGGGTCTTGCCGGGCCTCTGTAAGGGTCTTGCTGTATGCTCGTTGGGTCATCCCCAAGAAGGCTCTTTGCCGGGGTCTTGTGGTCCTCCTTGGCTGGGATCCCGCTAAGGGTCGCCATCTTCTATAGTGTGTATCTGATCTTGAATGTCTTCACAAAGATCTGCATGCCACCACGTGGATGTCTCCTCAATCTTGCCCCATGGGGGCAGTGGACTCAAGGGTGACTCGCCTCCGTAGGTGTGAGATTTAACTGCCATGGCAAGGGTCTTGCTGGGTTCAAGAAACCGCCTCGGCAAGGATCTTGCCAGGAGTCTCTGCTTGCCCCTTTGCTCTTTTGTGGTTTGGTCTTGGCCGTCGCTCGCCTCCTCGAAGCTTCGCCTACCTTGGCTCACCTCCCTTGCCTTGCTCGCAAGGGCGGTGTCTGTGGGTCTCGATCGCCTGCAGTATTGCTCTAGGGTACAAAAAGTGTACCCTCTTTTTGTACAATCGACATAGATCGATCGGTGTGTCCTGTTCTATCGTCCAGGATTTGCCGGAGGTCGTGATGTGTGACCCTGACTCTTTCGCTCTACTTTTACGAGGCGGTGGGGCAGGCTGCTTCGCCCGAAGTTGCCGCTTTGTCCCTGCCGCTGGTGGCCGGGTCAGCCTCGCTGCCTCGACCATGCGGTGGCCGCTCCGACTACGCGAGGGAGATGTGTGCTCCGCAAGCTTCGTCAATTGACGTAGAAAATCTGGCTTCGGTAGTTCTTAGCCGTGCGCTTTGAGGCCATATTCTTCGGCAACAGACGCCACCCATCCGCTTCACACAGTAGATCTTGTTCAGCTTGAAGTTGTTGTTGTTTCTTTTTTTGTGCATTTTAAAACCGAACCAAAAAACCATACCGAAAATAAACCGAACCGAACCAATTTTATGGTTTTTATGGTTTCTGGTTTGGGTATGGTATGAAGTTTTCATACCGATATGAACTTTGGTTTTTATGGTATATACCGAAAAAACGAACGGTTAACCGAATAAACCGAAGTAAAAAATAAATTTATATTTCTTGAGATGAACAACCGTACAAGTTGTCATTTTTCTTGTACATGAGTCAACTTCACTACTAAGCACGTAAATTTTTCATCTAACATAGTCATTTTCTCTTTTCAAAATGCTAAGCACGTCTATAACCATCAACAGATGAATCAATGCATGCATACATACTTATATATATAGTCATATACTATTTGTGTAAAATAGTGTTTGTTTTGAGTCATAAATTTGCAAATTATTATTCCGCTATTTTCAAATTCACACAACTTTGGTTTTTATGGTATATACCGAAACCATACCGAAATAATTCAAGATATACCTAAACCAACCGTATTTTATTTTCATTCCAGATTTACTATAATATTAATACCGCATAAACCGAAAAACCATATAAACCAAAACCATCTAAACCGTATAAACCGAACCATGTAAACCGAATAAACCGAACGCACAGGGTGACTCCTTGCTATGGCTATGAGCTGGAGTTTAAAATGCTCCTGCTCCGGAGGGTCCTCTGGCACGATGAAGTCTTCATTGCCGAGGCTTGTATCCTCTTCGGAGGGTGGATGGTAACTATCGTCCTCCGAGTTATCTTCCATGGCCTGTTCATCGTGGTTGTCTTGGCGTGTTGCCGCTTCCACCTGCTTGGATGCAGCTTCGACAGGTCTTAGTTGTTTTCGCATCGCCTCGAGTACTATTTTATCCAAAGGCTTGTTGCCATCCTTTGAGCAACGAGGCTTAGAACGACGCTGGGGCGGCGGCGCTTGACCGCGGCTCCGAGGGATTGTTCTTATCCGCTCTTGTTTATCGTCAGCCAGATCCTTCGTGTGTCAACCATGTACACATCAGACGTAAGAGGTGGCCGCCAAACGCCCAAAGGAATGGCGGGTCTTGGCCTTTCTCCCTATCGGCATCGCTATCCATACTGTTGATGTCTTCGAGCCATAGTCAAGCACGCTGGTTAACTCATCGACGGTGGCTACGGCGGGTGGCGGTGGAAGCAAATTCTCGTCATTCACCTCTAGCTCGAACCAACATAGTTCGCTATGAGTCTTCCTCCAAGCGATAAGTTCTTCAAAGAATTTAGTACGCCACCAAAAGGCGTAATCGCCGGAAGATGTCTCGCGCGCTAAATTCGAAAATCGATAACCGATCCAGCTTTTGGTGTCCGCAGGGCACTTAATCCGGAACGTGTAGCCGGAGACAAGTCCGGAGTTCCGTCGACGCAAGCATTGCAGGATGTCGAGTCCGTATGCGGATCCAACGCCGCGGACTTTATGGCCTCAAAGGATGATCTCGCTTTGCATCGAGGCCGCTGCAAGAACATGATCCATCTCTCGGTGTGCTCCGGCGACAGACGGTTGCGTTCATCGAGAGAAGGGGAGCGATCGCCGCGTCTCAAATCTATCGAAGATCAAGTCTCCACGGATATCCGCGGACGAGTCCAAGATTCCAACCGCCTGATGGCCGGGGCGAGCTATCGACCGCCTCCAGACGGCCAAAGAGTTGGCCCGCAGACGAAGTCGGCCGAACACAAAGATTTGTCCGGAGGAAGGTTTCTCTCGACGCGCTATTATCGACGATCAAGGGGCCATCGAATCTTCGTTGATGGCACGGTGGAACTCTCAATGAAAGCACCAATGTCGGTGTCAAAACCGGCGGATCTCGGTAGGGGGTCCCTAATCGCGGCCTAGGATCGATGGTAACAGAGACGGGAACACGATGTTTACCTGTGTTCAGCCCTCTATATGGAGGTAATACCTACTCGCTTGATTGATCTTGATGAATATGAGTGTTACAAGAGTGGATCTACCACGAGATCGTGAATGGCTAAACCCTAGAACTCTAGCCTATGAGTATATGGTAATGTATCTGCCCTTATCCGACTATGCCTCCGGTTTATATAGACACCGGAGAGATCTAGGGTTACATGAGGTCGGTTACATAAGAGGGAATCTTCATAATAGGTCGCCTAGCTTGCCTTCCACGCCAAGTAGAGTCCAATCCGGACACGGGTATAGTCTTCGGTATTTGTGTCTTCATAGCCCATCAGTCTGGCCCACGGAAAATAGGGCGGACGCCCGAGGACCCCTTAGTCCAGGACTCCCTCACATGGCACCATGTTGTCTCCCTTTACAAGGGAAGCGCAAGCATTCAACGCTCCAACTATGAAGTGGTGCAAGATGAAGCCGATGAGTTTGCAATGAATGAAGATGAAGAACTCGTGAGCTTTATCGAGATTAACCACTCTCGCGGGTCTCACTCCGAGATCATGGGAGCAAGGATACAGTATGACAATTGATCAAGCATTAAGTTTCTCGCGGCCATGACCATGATGCCTTACCATAAGGCCATGTCCTCCGTCATCCATCAAAGGCTGGACTTCCGCACCTTGTCCTCAAGTGAAGTGTTGGATGAGTTTGTAGCAATGAGGATCTTGGACAAGACCGCCGACAATGCGGTGTTGCATTCTCAAAGAGCAAAGAAGCCCAACCTTGCCTTGAAGGCCAAGGCTAGTGTGGAAGAAGAGGATGAAGAGGAAGAAGAGGAGAGCAACCACGAAGATACAAAATATGCTTATCATGAGCACATGGCTCTCTCTTCAAGGCAATTTTGGAGCAAGAAGAACATGAGGCCCAACTTCAACAAGAAAACACAAGTGGCGCCAAGGGCAAGCAACGGTGAGGACTTGCTATAATTGTGGCAATGTGAGGCACTTTGTTATGAGTGCCCATATGAGAAGAGGGAAGACAATGGTGGCAAGCTCATCCAAAAAGACAAGGCAAAGTCCTTCCCCAACAAGAGCAACTTCACCAAGAAGACTCCTCCCAAGGGGTTGGTGGCATAAGAAGAGTACAATGAGGATGATGATGATGATGATGAAGACGGTGAGTCACTTGTTATGGCCTCCATACACACGACAACTCCACGGGTGTCCTCTTCGACTCACCCAATGAGAACATCACCGCTATGCCTCATGGCTAAAGCCACCAACAAGGTAACCCCCAACATCAAAACTACTATCATTACTAATCCTTCCTTGAAGGATTTCATTGATGAAAGTAAGGGTCTAATGAGGAGGAAAATGAATTTGAGTCTTTTATGAGTAAGTCAAGGGTAAATCCAAGAAGCACTTTGTTGTTCGTTGGAACAACTTAGTGAAGACAATGACATGATCGAGGCTCACGAAGAAACCATCTCTATTATGGAGGGGCATAGTCGACTATGCCGGCGAGATATCGGATCTCTAATGCGCTATGAAGAGCGAGGTCATCGTTTGGCTCTTGAGGAGTCACACAATGATGACCATGCTAAATTGAAGAAAGATCTTGATCATACTCTTGTTGTATGCCGTGTGCTCAATTCCGAGAAGGCCAAACTTGGGGTTGATCTTGCTAGACTCAAGGAGGAGTTTGATATACTCGACAAGGCTCACAAATCCTTGAAGGGTGAGGGAGTCCTGGATTAGGGTGTATCCGGACAGCCAGACTGTGTACAACGACCGGACTATTGAAGCGTGAAGATGCAAGACTCAATACTTCGGCCCGTGTCCGGAAGGGACTTTCCTTGGCGTGGAAGGCAAGCTTGGCGATCCGGATATTATATTTCCTTCCTTGTAATCGACTCCATGTAGTTCCTAGCCTCTCCTGCCTATATAAACCGGAGAGGTTGGTCCTTAGAAGGCCGATCACAATTACAATCATACCATCATAGGCTAGCTCTTAGGGTTTAGCCTCTATGATCTCATGGTAGATCTACTCTTGTACTACCCATATCATCAATATTAATCAAGCAGAAGTAGGGTTTTACCCATCGAGAGGGCCCAACCCGGTAAACACCTGTGTCCTTACTTGTTACCATCAACCTTGACGCACGATCGGGACCCCTACCCGAGATCCGCCGGTTTTGACACCGACATTGGTGCTTTCATTGAGAGTTCTTCGGTCGCCGCCATCAGCTCGATGGCTCGCCTTATTGTCAAGGATGACATTACTTTTGAGGGGGCTCGCCGTAGGCCGACGCCCCGGCCGGGCGGTTTTATCATAGGCTCCTGGCCGGGCGGTGGCGCCGACGATGACTTCTCGGTCATCAATCATAACTTTCGCCAGCCGAACTTGCCAACATATGGATCCAATGGAGCTCTCCTCCCTTAACTTTGATTGCATCGCCGCCTGGGAGTCGCCACAGACTACGATCGATTGGGCTTAAACCCGACCAAAGGGACATCAGTCCCCGCCGCCACCCATGAGATAGCTTATAGTGGAGGAACCACATGCGGAGTGCCCTCGACTTTGAGGACAAGTTGTGTTTGATCATCAACCCTTGAGCCAAAGACCTGCTCAAAGGAAAACCTGACCCAGTCCCGGACTTAGAGTCGGCATCGGGTCAAGAAATTGGGCACCCCGGATCCTCGAGCTGTTTAGCTCGAGCGCCACGCTTGGCGATAGATCGATCAAAATCCGGACTCCTAAACTGAACCTAAACTGCTCTCTCCGCTTGCAAGAGCCCTGTGAAACCGTGACATCGTTATCGGGCCAGATTCTCCTTGCGCTTAACAAGGTCAGGACTGCCACGAAGAGGACATGGTCTCACTTTTCTCGCAAAAACTGCACGGACGGCGACTCTCAATGCTATAAGCCGCCACATAGTATGCTTCACGGACTTGGCAAACCATAGTACGGAAGTACCTGTGATGGAGAGTGCTTGTAAGACCCTAATAGAATTTTGGGATAGTATCGCCTCGCCAAAACCTTTTGGTCGAATAAAAGCATTTAACTCGTCGAAGTCGTCCGACCCAACCCCCAAGAAACCAAAGCCCACGCCAGTATGGAGATCCAGATGGAAGAATGGCTCGACGGCCATGTAAGCTCCACAAGATTCAGATACAACACCTACTCATAGCCTTAAGGCATGTTGGATACTCCGCAGGTGGAAAAAGTGGCGAGATCTTCTTAGGCCATAAAGCGAACAACATCCCGCCATCGAACACAATATGGTACTAATAAAGATTCAAACTTTCGCCAAACAATAGGCTAAGCGAAGTCGGCCAAGTTCGCTGAAATTTACCGGTGGCAAAATAAACCCTTGAACGATAATCGCTATAACTTTTAATGCCATGATGAACCTCGATTCGGCTGTCCGGCGCCACCGCCTCGTCCTTAGTCCCATCAGATGGCTTTCGCTCACCAAAGTACTCATGGACGGTGGAAGCGGATTAAATCTGATTTATGAAGAATCGCCAGCAAGATGGAGATTGATAAAAGTCAGATTGAACGGTTACGACCTTCAGGGAATTATCCTCTACCCGAAGCGCAAAAGGGAAAATCACACTGATGTGGTATTCGCACCCTGCAGAATTATAGGTCCGAGGTAATCACATTCCGTGTGGCCTTTTAATAGCGATACCACGCCTTCTAGGGCGGATGCGCTCACAAGCTTTCAAGCTGCACCCATTATGGGTACATGAAGCTTAAAATGCCCGACCAATGGAATAATCACTCAGCCGTTGATCTCGACGCAAGAGGCCACACCAAAATAAAACCGCAGCTCTAGCCTTGGAGGCATTATCCAAGCCCTAGCAGCCGAGGAATTAACAGCACTACGAGCCACCGTGGATAGGGACGACGAATACTCGACAAACCACCTAAGTCCACCTCTATTCAAACCTCATGCACGAGATAGTCAAATTCCAGGTCCACCCAACGGACCCCACGAAGACAGCTTTCCATCGACACAACTGAGCCCCGCGATTGACGCCAAGACTTCGAGATTTCCTACGCGAGAATTGGGACATTTTTCCGGCACCCATCGGACATGCCTGCATCCCATGCAGATCGGGCCGAACACAGCCTTAATATCCCGAAGGATATAAACCAGTCAAACAAACCTAAGGCAGTTCTCAAAGCCCAAACGACAGTAATGGGGGAAGAGTTAGGCAAGCTACTCGAGGCCGGATTTATCAAAGATATTAAACATCCGGATTGGCTGGAAAATTTGGTGATGGTGCCAAAGAAGGATAAATCCCGCGCCTATGCGCCGATTTCAAAGACCTCAACAAGGCTTGCCCTATGATCCTTTCCTCCTCGTGATCGATCAAATCATCGATGCCACAGCCTGGACACGATTCGCAGGTTTCTCGACGATACCTGGATACCATCAAATAAAGATGGCGTAGTCCGACCAAGCTGCCTTCGCTCAACACTATGCCTTTCGGCTCAAGAACGCCGGTAACCTACCAACGCATGATTCAAACATGCCTCGAAAAGAAAATAGGCAAAACAGTGGAGGCATACATGGACGACGTGGTCATAAAACAAGACGCCGCCGAAACCCCGAGTAGACGACTTCGAGGCTTACATTTGACAATCTCCTGACATACGACATTGGGCTGAATCCTGAAAGATGCTGCTTACGCCCCTCGGAAGCCGGTTCATCGCTTTTCAACAGAGGAATTGAAGAGAATCCGCAAAGATCCGAAGCTCTATCACAGCTTGGCTATACCAATGCACTTCAAGCACATCCAAAACTAGCGGGATGCATGGCTGCTCAGCCGCTTTATCTCCGTGTTAGAGAAAAGGCACTACGGCTTTATCGCTTCTTAGGCGCATCTAACATTTCGTATGGATGGATGCAGCCGCCGGACTGATGAAATAAAGACCCTATTGGCCAGTAATCCAAGATAATAAGCGCCAATATTGACGTAACCTATGCTGTTGTACATAGCTGTAATTCATCAAGTCAGAAGCGCAGTTTCTCATTATTGAACGAGAGGCCGACGGACACAAATACCGCTCCAGAGGCCAGTCTACTACGTGTCCACGGGTCCTAACCCCATGCAAACCCGACACCCACACTATCAAAAAATAGCATACGCGGTGTTCATGGCATCCCCGGCTACGACACTACTTTCAAGAGTGTTCGACACGTGGCCTCCGGCACCACTCAATGACATAATAAATAACCGCGATGCTATGGGTCGGATTGCCAAGTGGGCTATTGAGCTCCTATCGCTCGACATAACATACAAACCACGGCGGGCCATCAAGTCGCAAGTGTTGGCTGACTTCGCCGAATGGATGTAAACCGAACTCCCTAAAGAGTACGGCGATACTCAAACCGGATCATGCACTCGACGCCTCTAAAATGCTGGCCTGATTGGGAGCAGGGTAGTCCCGACATCTCCCACCGCGACACGGGTCCAAGACGTCCTCCAAATATTATACACAGACTCAACAATGCAGCCGAATACGAGGCTTTGTTGCTCGGTCTTCTGATGTCGGGCCTCTATGGGCATTCAACGCCTAGAGGTGCGGGACTCAAACCTCACAATATCACAGATAAATGAGATTTTGATGCCAAGGACCCAAAATGTCGGCTACCGTAATGACGCCCTCAAATGTCACCGGTTCGAGGGGCTCAATTCCACCATGTGGCTCGAGAAAACAACAAGCTGGCGGATGTCCTCGCCAAGACCGGGCGCTTAAACGCGACCTCGCCCCACCTAATATATTCTTGAACGGCTGTTCGCCATCCGTAGTATGGGAAGGGGAATCCGCAATACTAGCACGGATCCGAATACATCCCCGCATTCTGAACCATCGACATAGTCGGAGGTTCTACCCTCAAAAAACGCCCTGCACACAAGTCATGGTTGTAATCGCCTGCGGATCGAGCCCTTCTTGGCCTACCTAAATAGGCAGGAGCTCCTCAAGACCAAAATGAAGCACACCGCATCATTCGCGCTCTAAAGCTTACAAGGTCTACAAAGGAACTCTACAAGAAAAGCGCCACCGAGTACTACAAAGATGCATCTCCAAGAGGAAGGGCGGCAGCTCTGGCTGAAATCCACCCGCCTGGCGGCACCACGCCGCTGCTCGCATTAATCGCCAAGGCCTTCAGACAGCTTCTATTGGCCGACGGCCCGAGCGGACGACAAGACCTTGTCCAACATTGCGCCGGTTGCCAGCTCTTTGCCAATCGAGTCACATGCCCCCTACCGCACTCCAAACAATCCCCATAACTTGGCCCTTTGTGGTCTGGGAGCTGGATATGGTCGGACCTCTTGAAGGGGAAGCCATAAGAAGAAATACTTATTGGTCATGGTGGACAATTCACCAAATGGATAGAAGCTAAACCAGTCAAACGCTGAATCCGACCAGTAATAGACTTCATATCCGGGGTCGTATAATCGATACGGTGTCCCCAACAAAGATCATCATCGATAACGGCTCAAATTTTACAGCCCGGCGAAAACTTGCGCGTAAAAATGGGCATCAAGCTCGACACGCTCCGCTCACCATCCACAAACTAACGCCAGTAGAGCGGCAAATGGTCTCATTATGAGCGGCATCAAACCCAGGCTAGTGCGATCCCGATGTAGAGTCGGATACTCACCGGGTGGAGGAGCTCGACCAGACTGGGGCTGCGGACCACGCCAAATCGCACCACCGATACACACCATTTTTTATGGTGTACGACACGGAAGCAGATACCTTTGAAGTATATAATACATGATTCGCCACGCTGCACGCATGTACGAAGAGAAGGAAGCCGAGTTAGATCGGCAGGATAATTTGGACGCTCGAGGAGGAGCGATGTCGTGCGAAGTCTGCTCCGTGATTCTATCGCCAGCAGGCTCGACGATACCAAAGCAGTAGAAGTGCGGGCCAAAACTTACAATATTAGCGAAGCTCGTTTCTACGACTACCGAGAAGAAGAAGGACAAACTCAAACCCAAGTGGAGGGTCCTTCGTCATTGACAAAGTTCTCACCGAGGAGCGCATCGCCACGTAATGCATCCGATAATGCACTCGAGCTGAACCCATGGAACGCGCAAGACTACGGAGATTCTACGCTTAGCTGAACACAAGTTGTTCGCCTCCTAACCCTCCCTTTAATTATGCCCCATCCCCTTTCCTTTCTCGACCTTTTTCTCTCTTCACACAAAGTATTCAATACAGGCGGATTTCGGATCACTCCGCCGCACTAAGTGTGTAAGCACACTGGGCTTCCTATACGAAGCTAAAAATGATTACTCACATGGCTTTCTACCCACCGATATGCATTCTTTTTCCATATGTGCCTTTTCTTCACCATTATATGCACCGACATGATTTAAGATGTTGCCAGCCGGGTTGTTCTGCTCTTGTGTTTAAGCCCCACGCCCTGCTAATCTCTAGGGCATAAGGGGAGCACCTCTGTGATTGTTACGCCGGTTCAGCCTAATGTGTACGCCGATCGGGTGAAGCCGAAAGCTAGCTTCCTTAAGAGAATATTCGGTCAAGGAACAAAAGATGTATTAGTTTATCATAACATAAATCCTCAGAAGTCTTGTATCCTCGCGCCATCGTCAGCAGTCCGACATGTGCATAGTCGCATGCATACCAGTGGAAAGGAACCCCTAACGGAACTATTCTCTCGAAGATGTTTTACTATCCATGTAATATAACATAACTAGTTGGGTACTTGTCTGTTCAAGCACTTATGACCCCACGCCTTTGTTTCCACGCATACCCCGGTTTTGTATAGCTGAGCGAGAGCTCTGACAAACCCCGACTATAGGATCCGGGCTGAAGCTTAAAAGGTCCGCCATGACAAATGATTTTAATCCGCTAGGGCTATTCATGCCCATTAAATTACACAATTATTTGGACTGATTACATTCCTCTTCTATACCGGCCCAACAAAGCTATCTAGCTTACAACTCGTTGAGAATACTTAGCAGCTAACACTACCGGTCATACACCAAACTAACGGGAATTTTGCCCATCGGGCCCTGCCGTCCCACTTCGCCATATGGTTCGGGTCCAGCTTGGTGAAGGCAGTCTTCACCATTGCCTGTGCTTCTTCTGCTCCTTGCCGCATGCTGATATCTTCCATAGACGGAAGCGCCACCGGCTCCTTGAAGCAGGTCCACAAGTTCCCCATGCCATTCGGGCAAGAGGGCTTGATGGCCACAAAGCTCGAAAGCAACACCGTGATCACTTGCCGAGCTCGCCGTGAAGTCGGGAAAGGTCTTGCAATAAATCATTTGCAGATGAGGCATCTCTCCTCAGATGACCCTAACATTCCCCGCAAGCAAAATTCTTTCAATATAGCCGAATCGCACAACTCGCCTAAGCACTTATCAGAATGCCGCGAACGGTCTCTTGTTCTCCTCATGGAGTCCGGCCACCGAGCTGGAGATCTTTTAACTCCACATACAGCCTGGACTTTGGCATCTTGAAGATCGTTTTCTCCGCCTAAATCGCAGTAAGAATGCGCCGCCAAATCTAGCTGCTTTTTGAGATGCGACGCTGCCCTTCCTACGCCTTCTTCGGATTCACCCCGGATTGTCTCGCAGAATTTTCGTTAGACTTGTCATATTATCCATTTACTAACCGGTGCATCTTCGCACAATTGTGATAATTGTTACCAGATGAGGGCCTTTGGGTTCCTCTAACTTGGCAATCGCGCCCTCGCCTCGCCTTGCAGTCCTCCACTCCCAAACAATTGCTCGCTCTTCTCACAAGGACATGTACATAAATTGATCCTTAAAACTGTTGTTTCAACCGCTTCAAGTCTCGTGGCTATCTGCTATACATACTTATCAAAATTCTCACCCGTATGTCTTTGGTATACTGGTTTGTCGCTTGAGCAAGCCCGCCTCGAGCAGCTTGGACGCAAGGCCCGCCGAATTGAAGGCATTAAACACCTCTTGGAAAAGATGTTGTCTGGCACGCCCATCGGCGCTCGTGATTCATGGCGCCTCTACTTAAATTCGTGGCTGAGAGCAGGTCCGCACTCTCTATCAAAGAGCAATGCGTGTTGGCCTCTGGTCCGCCTCACTCTCGGCCGGCCTCGCAATCCTACCGGTGGAGGCGTGATTGGTAGGGTCTCCTGATATAGTCCGTTATTCTTCTTCCCGCTGCATAATGGCGGGCGCCATATTTTAAATTTATAATTATAGGATAGGTTATTGTTTTACCATCAGAAGCGGTGTGTCAACTCACCGCCTTTCCTCTTGAGCCTGCCTCGATCTGGACGCCTGTGGTGACGAGTCCCTAGGGGCTCAGCCTCCCTCCGGCCACAAGCTTCGCAAATAGAACGACGCCAAGGGTAAATTATGACACTGGGGAGTCCTCTTCGGCGACAGGGCTTTCTAGTTCGCTTTACACATGAAGAGGGAGCGGTCCAGGTAGTCGGTCAGTAATGGCCACTAGGAGCCATACCAGCTCGCCTCGATAAAATACCCCGCTGACAAGCTCCACAAGGATATCCGGATCCACTTTAAGTCCCGGATCTAGGGCCCTTCCGTGGTCCTCTCGCTGCGGGAGGCTGAAGATTCCTTCTACTACGCCTCCTTAATTCCTGCCCGTACATTGATGCAAGTAATCTTAGCGTAAGAGCGCTTAGAGCAAAGCGAAAAAAGAATGGCAACTTACCCACGCCGGGGTTGTACATGGAGAATCCGTCTCCGCTGCTTTATGCGGCGAATCCTCCTCTTCCTTTGTACGATCGGACAATATCTCTGCCAGAGCGGCAGCGGAGTTCGACCTTTACGGTTGTAGCGGAGGCGCCGCCTTCCCCGCTGAAATGCCACATGGGCTTCGATATTGGAGCGTTGCACCCCGCCTTATTAATATCGCCATAACCTCAACTATCGCCATCCGATTTGGCCGGTAAGTTTATCCTGCTCATCGAGGAATATTTCCTCGTCTCCTCTTCTTGAGGATCCTGGGCGCCACTTAGGCGTGCTATTCGGCGGGCGCCGCTGAACCCGCTGAGACTGGCTGGACCGATCCTAAGGGGGACGCTGCTTATATAAAACCACTCAAGGCCGCTTCCTGCGCCTTCTAGGAGTGCCGATAGGTATCCGTCTCGCAACGCGCCATACTGCCCTCCCACTTGACATAGGGACTTCGGGTGCGGGGACGAGGTAGAACAGCTCCGCCATAACCCAAGTGTGGTTCGCAGCCTAAAACAGCTCGCACAGGCAACATACCCCGCAGTGTGCGTAATAGAGGCAGGGTAAGATCGTAACTCGAGGCCGAGAACCTAGGAGCCCGCGAAGAAACAGTGGATAGGGAACCCAACGCCTCAAGCAGATGAGGGATCAGACATATACGCCTCCCGAGATGGGTTAGAGATCCTCGCTTGGTCTCCTCCGGCTATAAGTGGCTATTCCAGCTCTGGACGGAGACCATGAACGCCGTGGAGAGAAACCTTGGGTTTGTAACTTTGTCAAACGGCTATGAGGAATCAACACTTCCCCAATCCTCGACTTGGAACAAGAAGGGCAAGGAAGAGCTACACGGCCGGCCATGTTGGAATGGCTTTTCACCAGCGCCTGCTGATGCTGGCTCGGGAGGGAGAGTGAGGTTTGGATCCAGAATCCCGCCCCTTCAAATAGGCGGTTCGCCCGGAGGATCGAGGTGGCAAATGCAAAATGTTTTCACTCGCATTCGCCGACACGTGGAGATGGTCATTACCGAGGCACCAAGCCGAGGAGCACAACATTGATTGGAGGTCCGACACTATTTGCCGTAATAAGCACTTTGGAGTATTCAGAGAAGGAACCCGCCTGCAATGTCGAAGACAATATCGCTGCACTCATCACATTGAAGCCCGGTTCGGGGCTACCGAGGAGTCCTCGATTAGGGTATCTGGACAGCGGATCGCGGTACAACGATCGACTATTGAAGCGTGAAGATGCAAGACTCAAGACTTCGCCCGTGTCGATGGGACTTTCTCATGCGGAAGGCAAGCTTGGCATCCATAAACCCTAGCCCTCTCCGGTGACTATATAAATCGAGAGGTTGGTCCTTAGAAGGCCGATCACAATTACAATCATACCATCATAGCTAGCTCTAGGTTTAGCCTCTACAATTTCGGGTAGATCTACTCTTGTACTACCCATATCATCAATATTAATCAAGCAGGAAGTAGGGTTTTACCTCCATCGAGAGGGCCCAACTCGGTAAACACCGTGTCCTTACTTGTTACCATCAGCTTGACGCACAGATCGGACCCCTACTCGAGATCCGCCGGTTTTGACACCGACAAAGGGTGCTCATGCTAGCCTCAAAGAGTCTCATGATCAACTCCAAGTGAAGCTAACTAAGGAAAAAGCTACTTTTCCTCATATGATCTTAATTGATAATGCAAATGCTACTAACCCATGTTGTGAGCATGTGCATCTTGTGGAGGAGAAAGCAAAGTTGAAGGAGCAACTTGGCGAAAGGCCTTGTGTCTTGCATACAAGGTGAGAAGAACCTCAACAGCCTTTTGAGCAATCAAAAGGAAGTTGTGGCTAAGGAGGGAATTGTCTGCACTCAAGTCCAAGAACAAGAAGAAGAATGACAAGGTTAAACGACCTCCTCCTCTCAAGAAAACTTTTGTGAAGGAGGGAGAGGGTGCTTCCAAGGAGAAGAAGAACAATGTTAAGGGTGGTGGTGTCAGAAGGGCAATACCACTCCTTCCAACAAAGCCGACGATTTTAACCATTCTTATGTGTTGTGTCGCATAGTGATGGGCATGTTTATGCTAAATTTGTTGGTTCTCCTTATGAGTACATTGAATGGTCTATTTGGGTTCCTAAGACCCTTGTTACTAACATCAAAGGACCCATTACAAAATGGGTACCTAAACCAAGCATTGATCTCTTGTAGGTGCTTTGCTTCCTGGGGATCATGGTTTCTAAGTAGGAGCCACTAATCATATGACCGAAGCAAGGACTTGGTGGTGGACGTGCACAAGATTCCATCTATGCCCACCAATGTCGAGTGGGGTGATTCCTCGTCCTCTAAGGTATTGGGACTTGGCAAGGTTGTCATTTCTCATGATCTCACGATCGAGAAAGTCATGCTTGTTGAGTCCCTTGCATACAACTTACTTTCCATTCGTCAACTTGCACTCATGGGCTTTGCCACTTTCTTTGATATTGATATCGTGGACCTCTTGTGGAGCAAGACTCTTAAAGTAGCCTTTGTTGGGCATGTCGAGAACGGTCTCTATGTAATTAACTTTTCGGAGCGACCCACTAAGACCGCGACATGCCTAATGGCTAAAGTTGACGTGGGATGGCTTTGGCATCGCCATTTAGCCCATGTCAATATGAGATCTTTGCAAAGTCTTCTCAATGGGACCATGTCCGTGGACTAAAAAATGTCAGTTTTGCTAAAGATCGTGCTTGGCAAAGGTTTGTATTGAAGGAAAGCTACATGAGAAGGTTTCACCTCCCACGACTATCATTTACTCAAAGAGGCCCTTAGAGCTCCTTCACTTGGATCTCTTTGGACCTCCATCCTTTGATAGTCTTGGGGGTAGAAAGTATTGCTTGGTGATTATGGATGATTATTCAAGATACACTTGGGTGTACTTCAAGAGGAAGAGTGAGACCCAACAAACCGTCATTGACTTTGCAAATGAAGCTCAATGCCAACACAATGCAAAGATCTTGACGATAAGAAGTGAAAATGGCACCGAGTTCAACAACTACACCTTGGATGAGTTTCTTAGTGATGAGGGGATCAAGTATCAATATTCCGCACCTTACACCCCTCAACAAAATGGTGTAGCGGAGAGGAAGAACCGGACGTTGATGGATGCATAAGGACTATGATGGCGGAGTTCAAGTCTCCATACAACTTTTGGGTCAAGCCATCAACACCGCATGTCATGCATCCAATCGGCTCTATCTCCGCAAAGCTTGAACAAAACTCCATGTGAGATACTCACTGCATCAAGCCCAACCTCAAGTACTTTCGGTGTTCGGGTATATGTGTTTCATTCTCAAGAAAGGTGTCTGCTTGTCTAAATTTGAGGCTAGAGATCATGAGGGCATATTTGTTGGTTATGCTACAAACTCTCATGCTTACCGTGTTCTCAATAAGTCCACGGGAGTTATTGAGGAGACGTGTAACGTGGAGTTTGATGAGAATAACGGCTCCCATGTGTAGCAAAGTGGTACTTGTGATGTAGGTGATGAAATTCCTCCCCAAGCCATAAGAAGAATGGGTGTTGGTTTTATCCTACCCATTGAGGAACCCCTTGTGTCTGAAGAAGAAGGACAATGTTCCACTCAAGTGGAACCATCACCAACCCAAGACCCACACGCTTCTGAAGAACAAAGTGAAGGCCCTCAACCTCATGAACAAGATCGAGGGCAAGATCAACCTCAAGATGGTGTTGAACCACCAAGTGATGCCCAAGGTCAAGTTCTCACCTCCGAGCAAGCTCAAGATCAAGAACAAGCTCAAGACGACACTCAAGATGATCAAGTTACCGCTCCTCAACTCACTCCTGACGAGGAATTTGAGCATCGGGCCGCCAAGATTGCATCCAAGCTCACTACCAAGGGTCATCTCATGATGAATGTGCTTGGAAGCATACGAAAGGGGGTTAGCACTCGTAGACAATTAGCAAACTATTGTGAACATCACACATTTGTTTCTTGTGTTGAACCCCAAAAGGTCTATGAGGCGCTCGAGGATCCGGATTGTCTTAATGCCATGCATGAAGAACTCAACAACTTCAGGCACAATAAGGTGTGGAGATTGGTGCCAAGAACAATGGGGAACCAAAATGTCATTGGAACCAAGTGGATATTCAAGAACAAGCAAGATGCTCATGGAATTATTGTCCACACAAGGCATGTTTGGTAGCACAAGGCTACTCCCAAGTCGAGGGTATCGACTACTTGAAAACCTTTGTCGGTGTCAAACCGTGGATCTCGGTAGGGGGTCCCGAATCGTAGGCCTAGGCGGATGGTAACAGGAGACAAGGGACACAATGTTTTTACCTGTGTTCGGGTCCTCTCGATGGAGGTAATACCCTACCCCGCTTGATTAATATTGATGATATGGGTAGTACAAGAGTAGATCTACCACGAGATCAAGGAGGCTAAACCCTAGAAGCTAGCCTATGGTATGATTGTTGTTCGCCCCACGGACTAAAAACCTCCCGTTTATATAGACACCGATAGGTTAGGGTTACACAGAGTCGGTTACAATGGTAGGAGATCTACATGTCCGTATCGCCAAGCTTGCCTTCCGCCAAGGAAAGTCCCATCCGGACACGGACTAAGTCTTCAATCTTGTATCTTCATAGTGAAGGAGTCCGCCAACGGTAAGAGTTCGCTATCCGACACCCCCTAATCCGACTCCTCAAGAGTCTCTCGAACCAGGCTTCAATGACGATGAGTCCGGTAGCGTTGATTGTCTTCGCATTATGAGGCGGGTTCTTCTCCAAATTCCATATACTTGTCTAATAGTGTCCGGCTCGATAAATGCTGCGCCCTCGCTTTACGCCCAATAATGGCCATCTTCCACGTGTTTGAATGAATGCGAAGCCAGGGTATTTTTACACTCCCCTAGCCGCACAAATGAGCCGCCTATAAAAGGGAAAGTATCTAGATCTCGAGTCACACCATCCCCCCCTTATGAAGCCATCTGAGCGCCTCACCAAAGCCCATTCCATCATGGATGTACGACGCTCCTCTTCAAGGCCCCAAATTCTCATACCAGAAATTGGGAGAGATGCTCGTCCTGCATAGCGAGCTAGTTATACTCAAGCCAAGGGATTTCTTCCCCGACCTTCATGGTCCCGGTTCAAGCTTTACTTGCCACCTACAAGGGCGGAAAGCAAGCGGAGAGCGCCCCGATCCTCTAAAGGAGAGCGCCAGATGTTTCATCTCTTATCTAGTAAGAGGACTCTGGATTTCAATCCATCCATTTCTCCGGGGCTCCCTGGAGTTCTACGGCCTCCAGCTACACCATCTTACTCCCGCCTCCATCTTGCACATCGCGGGCTTCGTGGGCCCTTTGCTAACTATTCTTGGGCCGAGGCTCATTTCGGCTGTGGAAGAGAATATTCTGCCTAGTACCCCGCTCTCATGAGGGGTCAATATATCAAGTGGGCGGAGCCGAGCTATGGCGCGATCGCCGGACCGGATACCTATCCGAACCCCAAAGAAGGCGCCCAAGACCGGCCTTCGGAATGGTTTTACATGGAGGATGTCCGCTGCCGGATCCTATTCGGATCGGCCTTCCGAGTTCAGAATGCTCCTCTCAAGAAGCGCCTAAGCCGGCGCTCTGAGCCCCGGAGAGAAGATGACCGATGTCCTTATTTGATGAGCCGAATAGGTTATCGGTTCATGCCGGATTGACCATGATAGGAGTCATGGCAATCTGATTATGAGGGAGTGCAGCTTCCAATACAGGGGCCACCCCATGTGGACTTCAACGGGAGGACGATGCCACCCGCCATGGTCAAGAAGGGCTGTGGATCGGTCACCAACCGGTGAAGATCTTGTCCGCCATGTATAAAGGGAGGAGGAGGATTTCTCCGTGTCAACCCATCAAGGAGTTTTTTCAATAATCCTCGGCTGGGTAAGCAAACATCTTTGTGACTCGTCCGATCCATGTTCCCATGGTTAAATATCTCATTTCGTGGTTTCACGCAGGGATCGCCGGATCGTGGAGAAGATACACAACCCGCCTCTACAACCCGAGGATCCGAACGTCCTCGATCCGACCTCCAAGAGGATCCGAATATAAAGGTGGAGTTGATCGATGGGGGTATTCCACCAACTTAGCATCGATAATGCTTTGGTTGCCATTACTACCGACATTCCTAATACTACCAAGCCTCACAGTAATCGAGACCGAGATCCCAAAACCCCGATAATGACCCATCCATGCTTATTTTTATCACCAGATACCAATGGTGCTTCAGTAGGGGTACCTTCGAGGCAGGAAGCCGAGCCCGCAGCCGGCTGGCACAACAAAGGCAAGCGGCTCAAGAGCTAAAAAGAAGTGCGGTCCGGATCGAACTCTCGCCAAGCAATAGTATGGCGTACACCATACTCCTGTGATTGATTCCTCGAAGGCGATCGACGCCGGTGCTCTTTTTAGGAAAGAGCGCCGCCAGATCGAGTCCGGAGAGGTTGCTAATCGAACCTTCACCACCAAGCTTCAAAGCCGGGTCCGGAGGTCGAGGCGAGCACAAGACGCGCATCGGATGCTCCTCCGACAGAGGATGCCGACAGGTTGTCCGCCACCAACTCCGAGGTGGAGAGCGCTTGAATCAGAGGCGCCACGACAGCTTCGTGACGACAGCTCCCCAGAGGCCTTGAATGCCTTCAATTCGAGATGCGCACCTGCGCCGCCAAGATGGTCTAGCCAGAGCCACGAGCAAGATGTGAAAGGACATACTGTAAGGAAATTTGATGCTTATATATGCCAAGAGTCCCCGAGACTGAAAATAGTTAGAATAACTGATTTAAGGATCATTTGTTATGCAGTAGATCTACAAAGAAGAATACCGATTGTCCCAGAGCTTGAAGAGTGCAAGGCCCAACTTGAGGTCAGACTAGCCGCCACAGGGGAGCCGCAGAGACCCCCACCGTAATATACGGTTTAAAAGATAAATAGTTTATGAAGTGCTATGGTGTATAACCGACAAAAATATTGCAGATGGCGCCGATCGATCCGGACAAGCAACATTTTTGCGCCAGCTAAAGGTCGGGCGAGAGCGTGCATTACGAGGGTGCGGCAGAGAAAATAACCTCCAGATGCCAACACCAAGCTGGGTGAGGAACTAAAAGATGTTCGTGCTCAGCTTGTCCGACCAGAAGGAGAATCGGCGCTTCACGCTGCATTTTCAAGAGTGCTTGAGCGAACTTTGAAAGAGTTCGGCGAGGAAGGCGACTAACATAAACATGTATGTAGGTTTGCTCATGTGTCGCCCCGAGGAGGAGATGCCCAATTTTTCGGTGATCTTCTTCCCGAATTGCGCCACCGCATGAACGAGTCCGACAGTGATGAAAGGCATCGCCAGGCCTTGTGGCTATCTATCTCCCCGCCCAAGGCATTGGGGAGCTGGCAGAGCGCTTTCAAGGAGCACGGCGGCGCCTGCCTATGGAAGATATCGGCTCGTCATTAAGGCGCCAGGAGGCTCGGGCCATGGTAAAGACGCGCACACATGAAGGTTGACCCAAACCACATGGCCGAGGTCGGACCTGGGGGCCTGATGGGATGGAGATCCCGAAGTTAGTGTACGGCCAAGTAGAATTGGCCGCCAAGTATTCTCAGCAAGATTGTAAATTAGATAGCCTATTAGATGGCATTGAGGAGGAATACAATGAGTCGAGTTGACTATGTAAAAATATGACATGAAAAAATGTCTTCTAGCCGGATTGTAGATCGCTTGTCATAGCGACCTTTTCGCTTCAACCTCGTGACCCAATAGTCCGGAGTGTGTCCGAATACCTTCGTGGTTATATAAGAACCGGGTATGCATGGAGACAAGGCGAGGGGTCATTGTTGCTGTATCGCATAAGTGCCCAACTAGTTATGTTATATTACATGGGTAGTAAGAAACATCTTCCAGGAGAATAGTTCCGCTAAGGCTTCCTTTCATCGGGATGCATGCCCTAAAGTGTATGTCAAAGCTGCTATGAAAGAGTAAAATCATCCGGGGCAGATGGGTAAATAGTTAAAATCATCTTTCACCACCGACCAATATTCCCTTAAGAACGCTTAGCTTTCACCACCCATCTGGTACACATCCGCTGACCCGGCAAGAATAATCGCAGAGGTGCCCTTTACCACCTAGCCGAACAATCGGGAACATAGGGTAAGCACAGAGCCAGCAACCCAGCTTGGCCAAAACTTAAGTCATATCGATGCATATAATGGTGAATAAAAGGTACATGCGGAAGTTTAACGCATGTGTTGGGCATGAAGCTCAGATAAATAAGCTTCATAAAGAAGCCCTCAGTATAATGAGCGCGACAGCGATCAAGTGTGTGGGAAAAAAGCGCAAACGAGCCTCTAGAGGCTTCAAGAAGAAGGGAGGAGGAGAGAAATAAAAGACAGCAAAAATAGAGAATGTGGACGGAGGAAGGAGACGAACTTGAGTCCGCACTTAGGCGAGAATCTTCGAGACGGCCATGCTCCATGGGTTCGGCCGAGTCGGTTATCCGATGCGTTTCGCAGACGGTATGCTCCGCCGTCAGACCTGGTCGATGATGAAGGGACCTTCCCATTTGGGCTTGAGTTTGTCCTTTTCTTGTCCGCAGCGAGAACTAGTTCGCCAACATTATAAGCTTTGGCCCGCATTTCCTCGCTTTGATATCTTCGAGCTCGCTGTTGATAGAATGCGAACGAGCTTTTGCCACGCCGCTACCCACCTCCAATGCGTCCAACTGTCCCGCCGATCAAGCTCGCTTCTTTCTTCATACATGCGCACGCCGAGGTGAGTCATATTATGTCGCAGGCAAGACTGCCTTCTCGCCAGCATACCATGAAGAATGGTGTGAATCCGTAGTATGATTTGGCGGGTCCGCAGCCCCGTAGTACGGAGTCGAGCTCTCAACCCAAAGGCGTGTTAGATTCCTTGAGGGACCGCACTAGTCTGGGGTTAATGCCGCCATGATTAGACCATTTGCCCTTTTCGACTTGGCCGCTGGTTTGAGGGTGATAGACCGAGGCGTAATCGAGCTTGATGCCCATGTTTTTGCACCATAATTTGACCTCATCGGCCGTGAAGTTGGTGCCATTATCGCGATGATACTGGGGGACACCGTGAACGGTGCACTACCCCGATATGAAGTCTATCACCGTCCGGATTCGCCGCTTTAACAGGCTTGGCTTCTATCCATTTGGTGAATTTATCCACCATGACCAATAGGTATTTTTGCTTCAGGGTTCCTCCCTTGAGGGGTCCAACCATGTCAAGCCCCTGCATCCGAACGCCGTGTGATGGGTATAGTTTTAAGGCGGGTGGCATGTGGCTTTGGTTAGCAAAAGTGGCAACCGACGATCGTTGGACTAAGTCCTCACAGATTCGCTCGGAGCTGCCGGCCAATAAAATCTTGTACGGAAGGCCTTTGTTTACAAGGGTCCTGCGCAAGGCGGGTGCCCACCCAGTCCGCATGAATTTCAGCCAGGAGGTTTCGCCTTCCTCTTCGGAGATACACCTTTGAAGGACTCCGTAGTGCTTTTCTTATAAAGCTTCCTCATGGACTTTATAGGCTTTAGAGCGCCTGCATCATGCAGCGAGCCTCATTTTGGTTCGGGAGTTCCCGCCAGTTAGGTAGGCTAGAATGGTTCCGCCCACGGGCGATAACCGCCATTATTTCGTGAGCGAGGGTGTTATCTCGGGCGAGCTCCGTTGTGTCGAGTGTTCGGCGCCAGAAGTGGGTTGGTCCGGATTGTTATTGCCGACTTCCCTTCCCATAGTACGGATGGCTTGAACAGCCGCTCCGTAAAAGATATTGGGTGGACGGCATCGCTGCTTGCACCGATGCGCGCTAATATATCCGCCGCCCGGGTTGTTATCCCGCTATATGATGAAATTCGAGCCCTTCAACTGCGGTTGACATTTTTAGGACCGCATTGCGTATGCTGCCATTTTTGGATCTTTTGCATCAAAGTCTCCATTTATTTGAGATATTGCGAGGTTCAATCCCCGCCACACTCTAGGCGCTGAATGCCCATGGAGACCGCCATCCCGAGGCCGCGTATGGGCCTCAGATTCGCCGCGTTGTTGGAGTCCGTATACATTATCTCAAGGACGATGGATCTGTGTCCCCTGTTGGGGACGCCAGACGACGCCAAATTTCAGTGCCGCCAACATTTTGGAGCCGCAAAGTGCATGATCCAATTGAGTATGCGCTGCACTTTTAGGAGTTCGCTTATCCATTCGCCACGAAGTCGGCCAAAACTCGCACTTAATAGCTCGCCGTGGCTTATAAGTTATATCGAATGGAAGGAGCTCTATGGCCCATTTAGCAATCCGCCCGTCGCTGTCGCGGTTGTTTATAATGTCGCTAAGAGGTACTGGAGGCTACCGCTATCGAACACTCTTGAAAGTAGTGTCGCAGCTTCCGGATGCCATGAACACCGCAGTATGCTATCTTTTGATAGTGTGGGTACCGACTTGCATGGAGTTAGGACAAGGACACATAATAAACCGGTTTTTGAAGAGGGAACCGTGTCCGTCTGCTTCGCTCGACAACGAGCA
This sequence comes from Aegilops longissima, assembly GCA_021605205.1. NCBI lineage: Eukaryota > Viridiplantae > Streptophyta > Magnoliopsida > Poales > Poaceae > Aegilops > Aegilops longissima. The sequence continues at coordinate 11,684 of JAHIAM010003438.1, read as the reverse complement.
CCGCTACCGACAACTTGATGTGTTGCGCGATATATAATAGCATTGGTTCGCCTAATGCTACGCGCCAGTGACCGGATTTGCTGTTAAAATGGCCTTTATTTCTTCGAAGTCCGCCATGGCGGCATCCGCCCACTGGCAGTTCGGTGCGCGGAGGAGGCGGTAAAGGGTAACGCTTTTCCCCCAACGGGAAATAAAGCGGCTTAGAGCCGCCACGCATCCCGCCAATTTTGTATTTGTTTGAGGTCTTTGAATATCCAATTGTGACAGAGCTCGATCTTGGCTGGGTTTGTTTCAATTCCTCGACGGACACAATGAAGCCTGTGAGCTTTCCGCCGAACGCCAAGACGATTTTTCCGGATTGAGCTTGATGTCATATTTTCAAGATTGTCGAATGTGAGCCTCAAGTCGCTCTACTAGAGTTTCGACGCGTTTGCTTGGTTTTGACGACCACGCCATCTACATATGCTTCCACTGCTTTGCCGATCCGTTTGCCATACATGTCCAATCATGCACCGATATGTTGGCACTGGCGCTTTGAGCCCAAAGGGCATTGTGTTAAAGCAGTAATCGGCCATCTGGAGTGATGAATGCTGTTGTAGCTTGGTCTGCTCCGCCATCTTGATTTGGTGGTAGCCGAGGCACGGCCGAGGAAGCACAATGAGTCGTGTCTTGCTGTAGGCCAATGATTTGATCAATTCGAGGGAGGGGAAGGGATCCTTTGGGCAAGCCTTATTAAGGTCCTTGAAATCAACACATAGGCGCCAGATTTATCCTTCTTGGTACCATCACCAGGTTTGCTAGCCAGTCCGGATGTTTTATATCTCCGATGAACCGCTTTCAAAAGTTTGGCTAGCTCCTCTCCCATGGCCTGCCTCTTGGTTCGTAAAAGCGCCAAGAGCCTGTTTGATCGGCTTGAATCCTTTTAGGATATTTAGGCTGTGTCTCGCCACCGACGGGATTCCCGCATGTCCAAGGGTGCAAAGATGTCCCTTTTTGTAGAAATTTCGTAGTGCTGGCGCTCACATCAGGGTTTAATTGTGCCCCAATGGAGGCCGCTTTTGCTTTGTGGTCCGGTGGACTTGGAATTTGACTATTTCATCCGCTGGTTTAAAAGAGGTGGACTTGGATCTTTTATCAAGTATCACATCGCCCCTGTTCACCGTGGAGCGCTTCATGGTGAGTTCCCGGCCGCTAGGGCTTTGATAGTGCCTCGAGGGCTAGTGCGGCTGTCTTGTTTTCGCGAGTGCTATGTTCGGATCACTAGCGAGAGTGATGATTCCGTTAGGTCCGGCATTTTAAGCTTCATGTACCCATAATGGGGTATAGCTTGAAAGATTGTGAATGCCTCTCGTCCCTAATAAAGCATGATATCCGCTGTTGAATGGGGCCACTTGAAATGTGACCTCCTCGACTCAGAATTGTCCATGAGCCAAACACTACGTCCAGCTGTGGATCTTTCCTGTGCAACATGCTTCCGCTAGGGATTATTCCTCTAAAGGTTGTGTGTTCGCCAATGCGGTTCTAGTCTATTTCCATTTTATCGAGGGTTTCTCATAGATGAGGTTTAGTCCACGCCGCCATCCATGAGTACCTTAGTAAGGCGAAGCCGGCCCACTATCGGGCCGAGGACCAATGCGGCCGGTGCCCGGCAGTTCGAATTTAGGTTCACCACCGGCATTAAAGGTAATAGCCGTGGTTACCCATGGATTTATTGTTGCTACTTGGTAGACTTCGCAAGGTTATGGAGTTTGTTTTCGCATGTTATTTGATGCGAAAGTCTCAAGACTGTTAACACTGTGATCGGTGTTGCTGGGCTGATTCCGGCTAGAAGCTCTTCGCCACTTTTGGCCACCCGCCGTAGTATCCAACATGCTCAAGGGCTATGAGTTGGAGTGGCGCCTCTATGCTATGAATTTTGCAGGTCCGTTGAGCCAACCCTCCAAAGACGGTTCCGCATCCTTTAGGGGGTTTTGGTTTTTGGTATTTAACCCAGGTGCTTGATAATGATGCACCCTTTTGTTTCGGACTAGGATGTATTCGGGCCGGATTATCCCAAAATTTAATCTTCGGTTTTCCAGCGCTTCCATCGTGATAGTACTTTTGTACTATGGTCACCAAGTCAGCAAAGCGTGTACTTTCTGGATGACTTATGGCGCTTAGGATTCCTTGTCTGCAATTATTGCAGAAAATTGGGATTGCGCCCTCCTCTCGGCAGTCCTTTATCCTGCTCATAACTAGGAGGAATCGCCCAAGAATGATGTATTGTTTCAGCGGGCTCTGCCGAATTCGAGAGAGATCGCTAATGTTTGGGTGGGTGGTGGAACTAAATCCGAACCCCGCCCAATTTAGGAACTCAGGGCCGGAAGTTTCAACCTCGAAGTTTGGATTTTGAGTGTTATCCAATGAGTCCAACTCCGCCCGACTTTAAGTTCGTGGCTTGATCGACATCCGCCCCTCCGCGGAATCCGCATGGAGGGATCGAACCATACGAGCTAGTCCTTAAGATAGAAGAAGAATCGCCGCATTGCTCCTCTATCACAGCAACATGATGGGTAGCCCGGGAGAGTTGATCTCTCTCGATCGGTTTTAGGTCCCGATCCGTCAGAAGTCGTGGCGACTCCTGTATGCGGCGATGCGATCCAAGAGCTTGTTTACGAGGAGAGCTCGATCGATCTAACTGTTCGGCAAGTTCAATTGACATGAAGATTGGTTTCGATGACTCGAGAGGTCATCGGGCGCCGGGCCGGATCGGGCGGTCATAAGAATACCACCTAGTCAAGAGTTCCGCCAGCGGCCAAGGCCTTTGATATAGTATCGCCTTTAAAGACGTAGATGAGGCATCCTACCCGATGGCGACGGCAATGCAGGGAACTCTCAATGAAAGCACCAATGTCGGTGTCAAACCGCGGATCTCGGTAGGGGGTCCCGAACTGCATGCCTAGGCGGATGGTAACAGAGACAAGGGACACGATGTTTTTACCCAGTGTTCGGCCCTCTCGATGGAGGTAATACCTACTCCTGCTTGATTAATATTGATGATATGGGTAGTACAAGAGTAGATCTACCACGAGATCAAGGAGGCTAAACCCCTAGAAGCTAGCCTATGGTATGATTGTTGTTCGCCCCACGGACTAAAACCCTCCGGTTTATATAGACACCGGATAGGTTAGGGTTACACAGAGTCGGTTACAATGGTAGGAGATCTACATATCCGCATCGCCAAGCTTGCCTTCCACGCCAAGGAAAGTCCCATCCCGACACGAGACTAAGTCTTCAATCTTGTATCTTCATAGTCCGTGAGTCCGCCAACGGTAAGAGTTCGCTATCCCACACCCCTAATCCGGGACTCCTCACATTTGCTCCTATCGTCATTTTGAATCTATTCGCTTGTTGATTGCTTATGCCTCTCATCATAACTTCAAGTTGCAAACAAATGGATGTGAAGAGTGCTTTTCTTAATGGTGCTATTAATGAGTTGGTGTATGTCAAACAACCCCCGAGATTCGAGGATCCCTATTTCCCCGATCATGTGTATCAACTTGATAAGGCATTATATGGCCTTAAACAAGCCCCAATGCGGCGTGGGTAATGGCACTTTTACCGAAGTTGTTGCAAGATCATGGGTTTGAAATTGGGAGAACCGACCCCACTCTTTTACTAAGAAGGTCAAATGGGAGTTGTTTGTATGCCAACTATATATTGATGATATTCTTTGGTTCCCCTAACAAAGCTTTCAATGAGGAGTTTGCGCTTTCCTCATGACCTCAAAGTTCAAGATGTCCATGATGGATAGTTGAAGTTCTTTCTTCTCAGTTTGAAATCAAGCAAAGAAGAGAAGGAACCTTCATCACCAAGCCAATACACTCAAGATCTGCTCAAGAGATTCAAGCTAAGTGATGTCAAACCGCTTCCACACCAATGCCCGCTAAATGCCAACTTGACATAGATCCCAATGGTAAAGCGTGGATCAAAAGGTATATCACCCATGATTGGTCCTTGCTTTACCTTGTGCATCTAGACCGAATATCGTGGTTGAGTGTGGGAATTTGTGCACGGGTTTCAAGTCGCACCTAAGGAAAGGCACTATGTGGCGGCCGTTTAATCTTTCGATATTTGGCTCATACCCCAAACTTTGGCTTATGGTACCCAAGAGGAGCAAACTTCAACCTTGTAGGCTATTCAGACCGATTGGGAGGGAGATGAAGTGGATAGGAAATCAACTTCCGTGAGGGTGCCACCTTGGCTGCTCTTGGTGAGTTGGTCTTCTAAGAAGCAAAGTTGTGTGAGTCTCTCAGCAATCAAGCGGAGTATGTGGGTCATCTGTAGTTGTTGTGCACAACTTCTATGGATGAGGCAAACTTTAAAGGATTACGTGTCATTTGTGACAAAGTGCCTCTTTGGTGTGCAATACAAAGTGCCATCAAGATTCTCAACCCGTGCAACACTTCAAGACGAAGCATATTGAGATTCAGATCATTTCATCCAGATCATATTAGGCGAGGGAGATCGAGCTCAACTATGTCAACACTCATGGTAACCTTGCAGATATCTTCACGAAGCCCTTGGATGAAGCAAGATTCCGCGAGTTAAGGCATGAGCTAAATAGCATTGATTCGAGCAATGTGACTTGAACCCTTGCACACCACACCATACTCATCTTGATATCTTGTTTAGTTGTAGGCATGGACATAGGGGGAGTGTTGTTCTCTCAATGAACTCTCCCTCCCCCCATTATGCATAAATTGATCAACTCTTTCACATTAGCCATTTTTTATGGTACTTGTGCTTCAAAGACTAGTTTTGGTCATGGGCCCAAGGATAATTCTTCAGCGTGCCATACCAATTGATTCCAAACATAGGTGGCTCCAGCCACCGCCTCTCTATGGAGAGGTTGTATTGTTGGGGAACGAGTAATTTCAAAAAATTTCCTACGAACACGCAAGACCATGGTGATGGCATAGCAACGTAGAGGAGAGTGTCCGGCCCACGCACTGTGAGACCGAAGCGAAGCGCTATAACAACGCTGTTGATGTAGTCGTGACGCCTTCACGATCCGACCGATCCAAGCAATCGAACATACGGCACCTCCGGAAGTTCTGCACATGTTCAGCTGATGACCATCCCCTGACCATCCAAAGAAAGTGTCGGGATGAGTTCCACAAGACGACGGCGCAGACGATGTTGATGCTCCACCGACGCAGGGCTTCGCCCTAAGCTCCACGACGATATGACTTCTCCGGCGCAGGCTCACCAAGCTCTCACGACATATATGACCAAGTGGAATATGGTGGAGGGGGCACCCGCACACGGCTAAGGAACGATCCGTAGATCAACTTGTGTGTCATGGGTGCCCCTCGCCTCGTGATATAAAGGAGCAAAGGGGTGGTGGCCGCCCTAGGGAGGCGCTGCCGAGGAGTCCTACTCCCACCGAGTAGGACTCCCCTTCTCCTAGTTGAGTAGGATTGGGGAGGGGAAGAGGAAGGGCCGCCTCTCCTCCTGTCCTATTCTGACCAGAGGGGGGAGGCCTGCCCCGGCCGCCCTTCCTTCTTCCTCAGGCCCATTACAGCCCATATACTTCTGGGGTTCCTAGAACTCCCGTGTTCCTAAATCTCCTGCTTTCATTCGAACCCTTCCAAGTGCAAACATAGGCTTCCAATATATCAATCTTTATGTCTCGACCATTTTGAGACTCGTCATGTCCGTGATCATATCCGGACTCAACAACCTTCGGCACATCAATACTTATAAACTCATAATGAACTGCCATCGAAAACGTTGTTGCAAGTGGACCTACGGGTTCGAGAACTATGTAGACATGACCTAGAACCATTCTCGTCAATAACCAACAGCGGAACCTGGATGCTCATATTGGTTCCTACATATTCTACGAAGATCTTTATCGGTCAAACCGTGATAACGATATACGCTGTTCCCTTTGTCATCGGGTATGTTACTTACCCGAGATTCGATCGCCGGATCCAATACCTAGTTCAATCTCGCATCGTAAGTCTCTTTACTGCTCCGTAATATATCATCTCACAACTAACTCATTAGTTGTAATGCTTGCAAGGCTTAAGTGATGTGTATTACCGAGAAGGCCCAGAGATACCTCTCCCATAATCGGAGTGACAAAAACCTAATCTCAATACGCCAACCCAACAAGTACCTTTTGAGACACCTTAGTACTTCTTTATAATCACCCAGCCATGCTAGGACGCTTGGTAGTACCCAAAGTGTTCCTCCGTAAACGGGAGTTGCATTATCTCATAGTTACAGAACATGTATAGGTCATGAAGAAAGCATTAGCAATATACTAAACGATCAAGTGCTGTTAATCTGAATGGGTCATGTCAATCACATCATTCTCCTAATGAGGTGATCCCATTAATCAAATGACAACACATGTCTATGGTTAGAAACACAACCATCTTTGATTAATGAGCTAGTCCAAGAGAGGCATACTAGTGACTATCTGCTTGTTCTATGTATTCACACATGTATTATGTTTCCGTTAATACAATTCTAGCATGAATAATAAACATTTATCATGGTATAAGGAAATAAATAATAACTTTATTATTGCCTCTAGGCATATTTCCTTCAGCCTCCCACTTGCACTAGAGTCAATAATCTAGATTACATAAAGAATGATTCTAACACCCATGGAGTCTTGGTGCTGATCATGTTTTGCTCGTGGAAGAGGCTTAGTCAACGGGTCTCGCAACATTCAGATCCGTATGTATTTTGCAAATCTCTATGTCTCCCACTTGACTTGGTCCCAAATGGAATTGAAGCGCCTCTTGATATGCTTGGTCCTCTTGAAATCTAGATTCCTTTGCCAAGGCAATTGCACCGATTGTCACAGTAAGATCTTCATTGGTCCCGGCGCACTAGGTATAACACCTAGATCGGAAATGAACTCTTTCATCCGCATTCTTCATTTGTCGCCCGGCAGCTATGTACTCCGCTTCACATGTAGATCCCGCCACGACGCTTTGTTTAGAACTGCACCAACCGACAGCTCCACTGCTTAATAAAAATACGATCCGTTTTATTTAGAATCGTCTCGGATCGTGTCAAAGCTTGCATCGACGAACCATTTACTTACTAGCTCTTTGTCACCTCCATATACGTAAACATATCCTTAGTCCTTTTAGGTATTTCAGATGTTCTTGACCGCTGTCCAGTTGATCCACCCTGATTACTTTTGGTACCTTCCCCGCCAAGCTTACAGCTAAGCATACGCAGTGTCGTACACAAGCATTGCATACATGATAGAGCCTATGGCTGAAGCATAGGGAACATCTTTCATTTTCTCTCTATCTTCGCTGTGGTCCGCATTGAGTCCGACTCAATCTTACACCTTGTAACTGCGTAAAAACCTTTCGTTGTCGATCCATTTTGAACTTCTTCAAAACTTTATCAAGGTATGTGCTTTGTGAAAGTCCAATTGAGCGTATTGATCTATCTCTATAGATCTTGATGCCCAATATGTAAGCAGCTTCACCGAGGTCTTTCATTGAAAATCTTTATTCAAGTATCCTTTATGCTATCCAGAAATTCTATATCATTTCCAATCAATAATATGTCGTCCCACATATAATATTAGAAATGCCATGTGTAGTTCCCACTCACTTTCTTGTAAATACAGGCTTCTCCAAAAGTCCTCAGAGAACCCATATGCTTTGATCACACTATCAAAGCGCTTATTCCAACTCCGAGAGGCGTGCACTGCACTATAAATTGATCGCTGGAGCTTGCACACCTTGTTAGTACCCTTTGATCGATAAAACCTTCTGGTTGCATCATATACAACTCTTCTTCTAGAAATCCATTCAAGAATGCAGTTTTTACATCCATTTGCCAAATTTCATAATCATAAAATGCGCAATTGCTAACATGATTCTTGACAGACTTAAGCATCGCTACGTGAGAAAGTCTCATCGAAGTCAACCCCTTGAACTTGTCGAAACCTTTCGCAACAAGTCGAGCTTTGTAGACAGTTATATTACCATCGGCGCCTACCTTCTTCTTAAAGATCCATTGATTCTCAATGGCTTGCCGATCATCGGCAAGTCAACCAAAGTCCATACTTTGTTCTCATACATGGATCCCATCTGCATTTCATGGCTTCCAGCCATTTTCATGGAATCTGCCTCACCATCGCTTCTTCATAGTTTGTAGGTTCGCCATGGTCAAGTAACATGACTTCCGAATAGGATTACCGTACATCACTCGTGCTGCGATTTTACTCGTTGACTCCACGGTTCAAGAGAGTAACCTGATCTCAAGCTTCATGATCATCATTAGTTTCCTCACTGGTTGGTGTAGTTGTCAGAACCATTTCTTGTGATGAACTACTTTCCAATAAGGGAGCGTATACAGTTATCTCATCAAGTTCTACTTTCCTCCCACTCACTTCTTTCGAGAGAAACTCCTTTCTAGAAATGATCCGAATTTAGCAACGAAAATCTTGCCTTCAGATTCTGTGATAGAAGGTGTACCCAATGCTTCCTTTGGGTATCCTATGAAGACATTTTTCCATTTGGGTTCGAAGCTTATCCGTTGAAGTTTCTTCACATAAGCATCAAGAGCCCCAAACTTTAAGAAACGACAACTTTGGTTTCTTTTGCCAAACCACAGTTCATATGGTGTCGCCTCAACGGATTTTGATGGTGCCCTATTTAACGTGAATGCGGCCGCTCTAAAAGCATATCCCCAACGAGATAGTGGTAGATCAAGAAGAGACATCATAGATCGCACCATATCAAGTAAAGTACGACATTGACGCTTCTACACACCACATTTCTCTCTGTGGTGTTCCGTGTGGGTATGAGTTGCGTAAACTATTCCACATTGTTTCAAATGTAAACCAAACTCAGAATCAAATATTCTCCTCCGATGATCAGATCGTAGAAACTTTATTTTCTTGTTACGATGATTTTCCACTTCACTCTGAAATTCTTTTGAACTTTTCAAATGTTTCAGATTTGTGTTTCATTAAGTAGATATACCCATCTACTCAAATCATCGTGAAGGTGGAGAAAATAATGATAAATTCCGGCTTGCGTCTTCAACATTCATTGGACCACAAACATCGCGATGTATGATTTCCAACAAATCAGTTGCTCGCCCATAGTTCCGAGAACGGCGCTTTTGGTCATCTTGCCCATGAGGCACGGTTCGCAAGTACCAAGTGATTCATAATCAAGTGATTCCGAAGCCCATCAAGATGGAGTTTCTTCATGGCTTTACACCGATATGATAAACGGCAAAGGCCACAAATAAGTTGCATTATCATTATCAACTCGCATCTTTTGGTTTCAACATTATGAATATTGTATCACTACCGTCGAGATTCAACAAGAATAGACCATTCTTCAAGGGTATGACCATAAAAGATATTACTCAATAAATAGAACAACCATTATTCTCTGATTTAAATGAATCCGCCTGCATCAAACAAGATCCAGATATAATGTTCATGCTAACGCCGGCACCAAATAACAATTATTTAGGTCTAAAACTAATCCCAAGGTAGATGTAGAGGTAGCTTAAGCGATCACATTGACTTTGGAACCATTTCCCACGCCGCATCGTCAACCTCGCCCTTTGCCTGCTCGCCTATTCCGAGTCCCCTGTTTCGAAGTTGCAAATATTAGCAAAGAACCAAGATCAAATACCCAGTGCTACTACGAGCTCTAGTAAGGTAACATCAATAACATGTATATCCATATACCTTTGTTCACCTTGCCATCCTTCTTATCCGCCAAATACTTGGGGCAGTTCCGCTTCCAAAGGTCCAAATTCTTGGCAAGAAAACACTCGCTTTGGTTTAGGTCCGACTTGGGTTTCTTCTTGATCAAGAACTTTCTTGCTGTTTTTTGAAGTTTCCTTCTTCTTCCCTTTGCCCTTTTCTTGAAACTAGGGTCTTGTTGACCATCAACACTTGATGCTCTTTTCTGATTTCTACCCTGCTTTAGCATTGCGAAGAGCTCGAATTGTCTTAGTCATTTTGCATATTATAGTTCATCACGGGAAGCTTGTGGGTTGATTGGAGAATTTCCTGCCTATCATCCGGAAGAGTAACCCCATTGAATCAAGTGATTTATTATACCCACATTTTGAGTATATGTTCACCGACGAACTATTCTCCTCCATCTTGCAGCTATAGAACTTATTGGAGACTTCATATTCTCAATCCGCATTTGCTTGAAATATTAACTTCAACCGAACTTCTATCTCCATGCCTAAAGCTGAAGACCGGTTTCTTAAGTCTGCTAATTGCACACGAACTATTGAGTAGAATCCTTTGCTTTCTCCGGAAATTCCCAGCTTCAAGGTTTTTACCCAATTTGGTTTGTTCCAGATATTCTTATTAAGAATTAGGATTAATCTCAACCCATTGTTAATTTAACTTCAACTCTTAACTTTGCTTCTCAAACGGTTAAAATTCAACGGAACAACAAGAGAGCATCCTTTGTTGCGCAAAATTCCTATCTAAAGATGTAATTTTAAGACAACCCAAGAATAGGTAATTGTTACGACCCAATTGTATACATCACTTTTAATTGTTTCGGAACAATAACAATCTAAAGGAAACCACTATTTCCAAGTATCCAAATTATCTAGTTTACGCTCAAATGAATCCAAGATCTGTTTCAATCATCCTGTTCGGAACTATCAACCGTCATCCGGGTGTTCGTATAACTTTGGCAACGGTGCATACTGGGAGAACACTTCTGATAATTTTAGTGAGAGATCATCTTATAATGCTACCGCCAATCAAAGCAAGATAAGATGCATAAAGGATAAACATCACATGCAATCAATATAAGTGATATGATATGGTCATCATCATCTTGTGCTTGTGATTCCATCGCCAAGCAACCCATGATCACCATCGCCACCGACGACACCTTGATCTCCATCGTAATCGTTGTCGCCTTCGCCAACTATTGCTTCACGACATCGCCCTTGTATAAAGAAGCAATACATGGTTTGCATTCAAATAAAGCGACAACATGGTCGCCCGCGTCCGATACTGTTCCAAACATTATCATCTCATTACAATTGATGATACGTTTCGAGCGATCAGCCAACGTTGACGCACACTTCACAGCACCGGCGATGCCCCGGCAACAAAGTGTGGAGACCCCGCACGCGGCGGCGGGAGTTTTGCTCCTACGGGTCGAGTCCGGACCGTTTTCACCCAGCTTGCATCAAATTATACACGGCGGGAATTTGGAAACCACAGGCTGGCTTGAATCAACTTGTAACCGGGTCCCTGCCTAGGAGGGCGATAATCCCGGCCCTAAACGTGGGAGGAGTCCACCCACGAGTAGACCTTAAGGAAGGGGAAAGGGAAGGGCGCGCCTTCCGTCCATCGACCAGAAGGGACGCGCCCTGCCCTCCGCCCTTCCTCTCTTCCTGCCCAAAGGTATACTCGGGGTTCCAACCCGTTCCGGAACTTTATTCGCCCTCCAATCCAACTAGCTTCCTTTCACTTTGCTGACCATTTGGACTTCTCGTCCGGATCCATTCGGACGAAATTTCAATAATCTTAAAACCAAATGAAGCATAACGAAGGGGGTCCCCACGGGTTCGAGAACAGGAAGCCTAAACCTTTGTAATAACCTAGCGGAACCGATCCAAGGCCCAACACTTAAGTCTTTATCGTCAAA
>JAHIAM010003437.1:0-24964 GCA_021605205.1 Aegilops longissima | reverse complement strand
GGGCCAGGCGCTTGAGACGCTGCCTGCTGAGCCCGGTTGTCGATCGACCCGGAGCCCACCATCCCCCGATGGGGGGGCCACGGTAGGCGGGCGCCTCATGACCCTTGACTCGAGTCCCGAATGGCCTTGCCGATGAACTCGAGGGCCCTTGCCTTGTCCGCTATGGAAATGTGCTCAAGCACGCCCACGGGGCCTAAGCGCCTCGTGACCTTGGCGAGGTCGGCCCCCAGGGAGAGCCCCAGCCTGGTCTCGGGAGGGCGCCGCACGCCCTATGCGGGAAGGAGGCCTCCCTCGGGCCGGCCCCGAGGGGCCCGCGAGGAGCGGGTTGGGCGTTCTTTCTTTGCGCCCGGAGGCCTCCGCGTGGTCTGGTCCAGCATGCGCTCAAAGGCTCGCCTGTGAGCACACGCCTCTCTTCACAGGGCACCGTGATGACCCCGCGCCGGCATCTTGAGGATGTTGTAGCTGGGGTTACGGCCATGAATTTGGCCACGGTACCCGAGGATGGCGCAAGGGTGCAATGGGGCGACCGTCGGCGAGCTCGGGCGGAAGTTGTCGCGAGCCCCGGTGACAGAAGGCGGACCGCCCGATCGACCGTGGAGCCGCGACCGGAGAAAGGCTTGGTTGGCTGAAGCGACGAAGGCACTTGAAGATTGTTGAATGTTTCCACGCACGACGGAGCCCCGCCCGCCGCTGATGAGGGTCTTGGTGACCAGCACGCGTCGGGATTGGGAACAAAGCATCGAGAACTCCGCCGTGGCTGCACACTTGAGCTGATCCGCTGGGTGATGGCGACGCCACCACCGGAGGGCGCGGGCCCAGCTTGGGAGGACTGATTCACTTCCTGGCAATGCTTGAAGATGCGCCGAGAGGTGGGCGGCCCGCCCCAGATGCAAAGGCGACGCGTTCCCCGGAAAGCCCCTGCCCCGATGACGGGCTTCACCCTCCTTGGCGGCGCGGCAAAGGGAGGAGGCTCATGCCTCGACGATCTCGCGAGGCTGATCCTCCAGCCTCCTCGCGAGGCGGGTCTTGCCAGCGTCCTCGCGAGGTTGGTCGCGCCACCTTGGCGCCGCCGCCGGTTCCTAGCCCGCATTCCTTTCCTCCTCTCGTCAGAAGCCTCGTCATCGCACTGGGCTGCCTCGACCCCTTCCTTCGACACGGCCCGAGCTCTGGCATTCATTGGTGTTGTGGGTGTGGAGGTCATGGCATGCAGCATCACCTGCCCTTGGAGGACTGGCTGATCTTCGCGCTTGGTGTTTGGTTCGCCGTGAGTATGGCAGCCTCTGCGCTTCACGCCCTGGGCTTGGACTTTTTCTTCTTCGATCTGCGGCAGGCAGCTCGAGGAGGAGAGGCGCTCGTTAGCCCCGGGCGCACTTGGTCGCCAAGTTGAACAGCCCTGTGGAGGTGCACAGATCTTCATGCATTGCCAGCTCCTCCTTCATCTTGATCGCCGTCAGACGCCCGGAGAAGGCAGAGATGATGGCCGCTACTACCCCGGGATCTTGAGGCGCGCTGAAGTTGAAGCGCCGATGTACTTTTGTGGTTTCCGCCTGTTGCTTGATTCGGGCGATGTCGCCATTTGCTGGTGGCCTGGTCGCGAGTACGCTGGAAGTTGGCGATGAGCAGGTGCGATCTCGCCCAGAAGAGATCGTGTTCGGGCCAGATTCAGAGCCAAAGTGCTCCGGCCTCTTAGCGCTATGGGAAACCAGTTCGCCATGACCTTTTCATCCCCGCTAGAAGCTCGATGCCCAGCTCAGAGCTGAGGAACCCGTGAGGGCCGGGCCAGCGGTCAGAGCGAGGAGGCAGGTCTGGCTTGAACTTGGCGGGCATACGACGCTGCGCAGCTCGGTGGGGTGAAGGCGCTGCAGTCCGCCTGGTGGCTGGGGCCTCGGACGACAGAGAGCTTGGTCTTATGTTTCTCAAGCCTGCTGCCGGGGGCCGCAGAAGGTCTCCGACGCGCTTGAGCGGGAGTGCTCGGCAGCTTCTTGTGGGCGAGGAACTTTGACAGTTTGGCTTGCTGCCAAGGCTGGGCGGAGCGGAGCGGGTTCTCGCCAGGTGGCAGCGCTTGGGGCTGTTGCGCTTTTAGGAGGAGGCGTTCAGCGCCTGGAGTTTACCGCTTGGCGCGAGGCGGGTGCAGCGACGTGATCGGGCGCTGGGGCGCCTCGCGCGGATTTAGCTCGCGACTGGTCGAAGCTATTCTTCGAGACGCCGCCGACGGGCGGTAGCGCAGGAGCCTGCTTGCCAGCGGCGAGTGCAGCTCGGTTTCCGGCTACGCGGGCGCGCGGATTTAGGCGAACCAATGGGGTGAGCGAAGCGCGTAGCGGTGCGGCCGCCCCGCCCATGGACGGGTGCTGATGATGCTTGTTGCTTCGCTCTTCGCCGGCTGGTGGCGGCGCTGACGGCAGGTGATGGGGAACGACGAGGGCGCTTCACGACGGAGTTGTCTGGGCGCATATGGGAGGCGAGGGCGGCTCGCGGCTGGCACTATGACGGGCGCCGAGATGGTTGCGGTGGTCGGGGAAGAACGAGGCATAAAGGTAGATTCCGCGCACTTTACCGGCGGCTAAATGTCGGATTTCGGGTTCCGGGCACCTTTGAGGTTCGAACACCGGGCGCGGCGGAGATCCAACCTTCCACCGCCTCGCACCTCGCCAATCGCTGGGACCTAAACTACCAAAACGGTAATAGCAGACAAGATACACAAGATTTATATTTGTTCAGCCACCATTGTAGTGTAATACCCTACCCAAAGGTGTGGTGTGGTGGATTGCCTCTGGGGCTGATGAGGAACACACAAGGAAGAACAGCCTCGCGAGGGTCTGTTTCTGGCGGTTGTGATGAACTGCTAGGTGGTGTTCAAGTGGCTCTAGCTGATGGCTTCTTTGATGAGGGTTCGATGCCTCCTTAGATGCCCCCGCCTGAGTGTGGCTACTCCTATTTATAGGCGGCCCCTGGCCTCTTCCCAAATATTGAGCGGAAGGGCGCCAACAATTGGCTATTTCAAAGGGGAACAGCGGGTACACTTATCCTCGACTAAAGTTGGTCCTCGCCGCCAAAGGCTCGTGATGACGCCTCGCTTGGGCTCCACGATGACTCTCATCCCAGCCTGCTAGCTGGTCTCGGTCTTGTTGCACCAAAACGGATACCTTTTGCTTGATGCTCGGCCGCGCTGCTGCCCTTTGCACCAGAGAAAGGAGGACGCTGCTGGGCTGTCGCCTCGACCGGGCGCCTCTTGGTCGTCATGGTTATGCCATGGGCACCTCGCGAGGTACCCTGCCTTGAACTCTCCGCCTCCTCATGAGCCAGCCCGATGAGGCCGTGTTCTGAGGAAGCTCGCTGTCGCCCGCCTCAGAGGCTTGGCTCCTCGCGAGGGTCTTGAGCTTATGCTGATGAAGATGGGCCGTTAGGCCTCCTTCGAGCCACGCCGCAGTCGCAGTGCAAGTCTGGGACCCCCATTCGTAACGCCGACAATACCAAACTCATGGGCTGACAGGTGCATTAAATGCGCCGCTTAGTGTCACATCGCTGGTTGCTTGACAAAGCTTGCCAGTTATCTTTTGCTAGCCCGCCTCCTGCTTGCTTGACATGTCGCAGATCGGTGTTGTCTGTGGGTTCTTTCCATAAGGAGAGGCAGCCATGTGGCGTAATGGCTGCCACCCCTGCTACTCGCGGGCTTGACATCACACTAATAGATGACGTGGGTCCCTGGTGGAGTGGTTGGTGAGGTGGTTTTACTTTCGTGAGCCTCCCGCAGGTCCCACCGGGGTGCTTCGTCGCTCATTGCCGGGTGGCCTCGCTTTCATGGGTTCACCCGCCCGCAAGGGAGGCTTTTCTGGCGATAACCTGCCTCTCGGGCTTGATCTTTGGTCCTCCGATCTGCATGTTGGTGTTTTGAACCTCTTGGTTCCTTGTACCCTAACTTGGTCTGGTGCTTCAAACTTGTTCTCGCGGTCAGTACGCAGCCGGGCAATGTACCTGTGGTTTGCTGCACCGACGAAGCCCTCGGCCTGCCCCCAACGCACCGCCAAGCGCCATCGGGTAGGGCCTAATAAGTGCACAGCGAGTACGGCGGAGAGGATGGTCTCTTGAAGTCTTTGCTTTATTAGCTTTGATTCCGGCAAGTTTCGTTTCCGCCGCTTCGCGGCGCTGTTGTGGAAGAACTTTGATTGTGGCTCGTGGATT
Organism: Aegilops longissima; assembly: GCA_021605205.1. Taxonomy (NCBI): domain Eukaryota; kingdom Viridiplantae; phylum Streptophyta; class Magnoliopsida; order Poales; family Poaceae; genus Aegilops; species Aegilops longissima. The sequence goes on along the minus strand of JAHIAM010003437.1, from coordinate 20,785 downwards.
CTCCCCGCCCCATGATCACGGGTGGAAACCGCCATTCCCTTGCTTCCCTGCTTGCACGCGCACTGCCACGGTTCGCATGCATTGGGTGGTAGGTGGTGGTTGACGGGCCGCCAGCCGTTTCCATCGAGGCATTACCTCAAGGCCTCGCTTTCCGGCCTGGCTACCTCTCTCTGAGTCTGAGGGGAGCGAGCTGGCCCCGCCAAAGCGCTTTTTTTCCCTCCTTGTTGCCGACGGACGTGCCTAGGAGGAGAGGGACATGAAAGGGCATTACAGAGCACTTATCTTTTTTCAATCTTAAACCTGTAGGCACTTGCCAAATTTTAATTCAAATAATGTAATCACTCGAGTCCGTGTTTGTGTTCTATAATGCTTGTACTTGTATTAGCATATCAATGAAAAAGATGAACCTTGCTGGGAACTCGTGCATGTGTATGTCCATGCAGAGGTGAGATGCCTCTTTAATGTAAATAAATGAGTTTTTCCCCGGCAGTCTATCCTGCCGGTATCCTCTTTGTCTGCCGGAGAACTGCGTCTGCCGGGGAACAAACAGAGGGAGCAGCCCCCCGCCAACTTCTTTTATTTACGAAGGCTAGTGCGACCATTCTGACCAAAACAATGTTCGAGTCATGGATGGGAGCACCTAAGTTTCAAAAGAGTGTCGAGGCTTAATGCACAAGTTATAGCTTACGTAACACTAAACGGATTGTAGGTAGAACTTATCTCGTTCACTTGTCGAGGATCACTCGTCGTCGGCAGTCTTCTCAGCTCCTTGTCGGGCTGTTCATGGCAGGACCTCGCAGCTTCATGTAGATGAGAATGAATGGTGATGCGATCCTATCTATATGCATATGCAAATGCTCATGAAATGCTTATGCAGGATCTTGTATGCTCATGCATGTATGCAATCTTGGTTAGGGGCCCCATGTCAGCTTTTTCTTTTTTTTCTTCTTGCACGGGTCATCGCTCTGCTTTGTACAAGGGGTTACATGCAGCTAAGGCAAGGCTCTGTAAAAGGGTATGTGGCTGGGCAGGTACGTATAGCCGCTTTATGGGTAGAACTTATGGAGATGCTCAATATTCCATGAGTTTTGCAACCGAGTGCCATCTATGGTCTCTAGACGGATCGCGCTTAGGTCTCGTGACTCGTACTCACCGTAAGGGCCTTTCCTACTTTGGTGACAACTTGTTTGTACCTTTCATGGATCGAACGCGCTTAAGGACAAGGTCACCTTCTCAAAACACCGGCATGAACCCTGTGGGCTATGATGGCGACGCAGGGCTGGCTGGTAGCATGCAGACGATAGCAACCCGGAGATGGTTCTCCTCGAGTAGCACATCGTCAGCCACGCTGGGTGCTCGATCTTTGCGCTTACATCATCGTAGGCAAGCACTTGAGGCGACTCCAGAATGAGTTCCGGGGGGATAACTGCTTCGCCCTGTAGACACTGTGGAGAAGGAGTCTGCCCAGTAGCTCGGTTTGGTGTCATTCTCAGGGACAGAGAACTACCAACAGCTCCTCGATCCACCGCCTGCCGCGGCTTCCTCGCAGCGTATCAAAGTTCTCGCCTTGAGTCCACATAAAGACTTCAGTGTTCATCCTCTCAGCTTGTCCATTGCTCCGGGGTTGTGCCACAGAGGCGAATGAGATCTTGCGTCCGAGGGCATGAACATATTGCATGAAGGCGTGGCACGTTAACTGGGTGCCATTGTCGGTGATGATCCTTGCCGAAACTCCAAAACGACACACCAATTCTTTCAAGAACTAGATAGCTGACTGAGCAGTCACCTTTCTCACAGCTGTCACTTCCAGCCACTTTGTAAACTTGTCGATGGCAACGAACAAGAATTCAAAGCCCCCGATTGCTTGGGGGAAGGACCCGAGGATATAGAGCCCCCTGACAGAAAATGGCCATGATAGAGGGATTGTTTGAAGAGTCAAGCAAGTGTGTGTGTTCTTGGAATGGAACTGACAGTGCTCACATTGCGTGACAAGCTCGACCGCATCTTGTGGCTGTGGGAAAATAGAATCCTTGCCGTAATTCTTTTCCTAACTAATGCTCTTGATCCAATGTGGAGCCGCATTCCTCCGTGAATCTCGCCAGCAGTTCCTTTCCTTCTTCTCGCGACACAATTCAGTTTCACACCATCGGCCTCCTTCTATACAGAAAGTGTCATCGACAAACTATCATATACTGGCCCTCCGGCTACTTTTTTCAACTTTGTCTTGGCTGTCTGAAGCTCTTCGTTTGAGGAAGTGGACAATGTGCCTTGCCCAAGTTAGAGCCCGCCGGTAATAGTACTAGCGGTACCTCCCTGTGCTGCAGGAGCACCAGCCCTTTGTTCGCAGGGTCCATGGGCCCGGCTGAGGGGGGTGGTCTCGGGCAGGTCAGGAGGAGTTGTTTCAGCAGGTCTCATCATCAGCAGACGGCCCTACCGGGAGAGGCTTACCGGAGTCCAACTTTCTCTTCTTTCGGCCATTGTTGCTGGGATATGGAGGCCAGTGGAGATGGAGAACAAAAGTCCCTAGTTCCATTGTGAAGCTTCGCAAGAGCACACTTGCTGATGATCACTATGCTGCTTCTCCGATGGGGTACATGCCTGCTTTGCAATCCAAGCAAAGTGCTCCTCCAATCTCCTCACTTCTTCGACGTATGCCTCCATCAATGGACTTTTGTAATCCTTGTTGACTTGTCTCACCACACGCCAGAATTCCTCGAATGATCAACTTAATTCTCCAGCTTCAGCTGTGAATCGAAAGCCCGCAAGGAGCCCTTCATACTCAAATCAGATTGTTGGTTGCATCTTCCCTGTGCAAATGTATTTGGACAACGTGATTTCAAGTGCTCCCCGGAGGGGACAACAAGAAGCACGCCACCCAAAGACCTTGTAGGTAAAAGGCACCATCAAACAAATAATCCATTCTTGGGGCGATTCTTGCCGCGATAATCGCCTCACATTTCCTCATCGTGGGTTACGCCCATTCTACAATAAACTCGCTAATGCCCCGCTTTTGACTGGTTGATGTGCTCTCAAACTTCAAACCAAAGTTGGATAACTCCAAAGCCCACTCCACTATTCTCCGGTAGCCTCCACTACAAAAAAAAATACACTCTCGTGATGATACATGTTTGTCACAAGAGGTCGCGTTTTTTGTCATGCATGTACATCCATGACAAATTTATGACGTAATCAAGATAGTCATACCCGTGGTTGTCAGAGAAGTGTTCCATGACATTACCAAAATTATCATCACGTGGCGTCCATCCATGACGATAAATCACGCCAACGTAAGCTTTCGCCAAGGGTGACCGGCACGCGGCATCCACCGTAACGAACGCCGTTAAGCTATCGGGTCGGGTTTTGATCCGTAACCCGTTAACAAAGACCGACCAATGGGAAATTTCCACGCGTAAAATTTCTTATTGGCCGGACCTAAACACGGTCACTCTGCATGGGTCGATAGGCGCCTATGATATGTCGTAGACGCGCGTTACGGCCACCATCGCCCATTTAGCTTACAAAGCCGCCCGCTTGACTTGGTCAAAAGTTAACGGCTGGCCCATGAAAAAGTTCGTTAACGGTCTTTGCAATAGCTCATTTTACGCCCGTTAGGGCATCAAAGGAAATCGCCCAACAACGCCATGTGGGCCCGTCCAATATAACACCAGCCCATTTCATCTTTCGGCCGATGTATGGCCCACAACGCCTTTCGCCCATATGAGGCCTTTCAGATTCTTCGGCCCTTCACAGTGCCCACGGTGACTTAGCCCATAGCTATTAAGGCAATCGCATTGATTACATCCACTGGCATCAAAGATCGCCACCAATGCAAATATAGGGAACACCCTACACTATACAAAAATGGCTTGTTATTTTCTTCAAATTGTGGCTGCACGTTAAGAATAAATTTTGTATCGCACAAAACAAATTACAACTATATAACAAAAGGAAGGTTGGCATAAACTTAACAGTCTAGCGTATAAATGCACCACCGGTTCGAAGCTCGGTTCATTTGACTCGACCGTTATGCTTTCATGTTGTATTGTCCGATGGAACACCATAACCCTTGCCTTCATTTCCCCTAGGCTCCTGAACAACATAGAAAATGTCTGATAGTCTTGTTTCAAAACCATGCATATCTTGACGACATTGAGCAATGTTTATCCTTGTTTCACAAAGGGCCTCTGTTAGGGAATGGACTTGTGTCTGGAGCGCAGATACAACATTGCTTTGAGCTTGCATATCTTGATCATGAGGCAGTTTGGACGATATTGCCTTAACAACCAACCCAGTATTACGCAAGAACGTGCTTTTGGCACTGTTAGTGGACAGGTACTGACCCACTGCAGCAGGAGCTGACATTGCAGTTATAGTTGCCTCGCCACCTTCAGAAGGTGGCGGTTCCACCATTTTTTTCATAGCTCGCTGAAAAGTTGAGGTTTGACATTAGTAGTACCAGAACAGAAGATATTTAGTAGGCAGAAAAACCAAACAAAATAGGTTTGATCTATATACAAAACTTATTCTGGTGAACCCATGTAAAATATTAGTTGTATTTTATTGCAAAGTACATAATAAAACCAGGTTCCAAACATATGACCATGTACCATCGCTAATGTATTGTCTATTTCTTCACATTTTATTGAGGGCTAAGGATAAAGAGAAGAAGTATATAATACGGTAAGCATAGTATGACATCATTCATATCACAAAACAACTAAGAATGCATAAACAGCAATTGTAACATTGTGTGGGCAAGTCCAGAGACGGAACTAGATTACGGGTCAAGATCAAAGGAACATCACCTCCCTTTAAACCTTGTAAGGTGCAATGATACGCTAAGACAATTGTGTATAAATTTAAAAGAGTAATAGACATTGGCTGCAAACAATGCAGTTCAAGGCACAAGTCGAGTAAGGAGTAGTTAAAAGGCATGAGGATTAAGGACTTACAACAATGGCTTTGACTTGTGTAGTCATGCCCTTCTTCTTGTCGTGTGACAGTCCTTGAAGATTTCCACAGCATTTGGTTCAGGTACTTTTGGTCCTGCGGGCTTTCCTCTACATTTCAACAAGTCAATATAGATCTAATAATATGGTATAATAAAAGAGTGAAACAAAGAGTTAATTACAAGAGCCTCAAGAGTGTGCAATATAGCTACTAGATCCGTCACGCCCTGCTGGAATTTCACACTGCACGGTTGGCCTTGTTCTTTGAATAGTTCACCTACAAGAAGATAGATTTGTGTGGCACATGCGCCAATAGGACTTCAACATGTGATCCGATCACATATATATAATGTACCGATACTGGATTAGACCAAGTGTTTAACAAGGCCCTCTAGTCTTCATCGGATATATTTTCCATCGAGATGTTTGGGAAAGTTCATCGTTAGCCTTGCCTTCAAAGTGAGTTTTCCTCGTTATACCAATACTGTCGCAGAGCGTACTTGAAAACATGGGTGCAAGCTTGTCTCGTTGCATCATCTTGGCTATCCAACTTGAACCTCTTCTGCTCAAAATTATGGGAGTCTCATTATCAGAACCTAGAAAGTATGGGACAAAGCAAGACGATATTACTAGTTTCCATACATAACCATACTTACGATAAATGGTCGAGGAAGGTGTTGAACTGGTTTCTTCTTTGTCATTCCCTGCATCGAATCCATGTTGGGAGGATACATGACACCTAACGGCAACCGCTGCCTCGATACTAACTTGGCTGACTCAGAGCATCACGTGGCCTTTTTAAACCTACCTCAAAACGGATCTCCATTCTTCCTCCTCTAGATTTAGTTAACCTATTGAGCATTATCCCCGATGTTTGTTTCTTGCGCCTAGGTGCTAGTCCAACAACAAACATAGGAAGTGTTAGTGTACATCAAACTATGAGACTACATATAAAGAAGCATGCAACTGTGAATTTGACTCAAAGAAGTACCTTCTTGTTGTTGAAGCTCACAAGGTTCATCTCGATATTGCCAACTCGCCTTGTGTCAAGAGTGCTTGGGAAGTAGTGTCGTGGCAAGGGGAGCTTGGGAACGTGTTAGTTTCATTTGACGCGACGACGAATGTCGCATGTACCGGTAGTACTATGGTAGGTGTTGCAAGAACTAGGGCTGTCTCGCTTGTTTGGTGGTAGCTATTTGTTTCGCTTGGCTTTTTTGCACCTGTGTAGCATGGGATGCCGTGTTTGTAGAATTTTCCACCGACTTTCACCTTCTATTGCACCTTCAAGATTAAAGAAAATCTGCAGGATTCATCCGCTTCTCATTCCCTCGCCATTCTCTCGCTTTCTTCCTCTTTCTGCGCCATGTTAAGTCAAGTTTACAAGAAAAACGAATAAAATTTAGTTCTTCACAAATTGATTGCGTGATGCATTTAATAAAATTTGATGTTAGACAACCACATGATAGGAGGATGTAATATGTATGAAAACAGACGGAAGAGATAACCAGAACTATGATGTGTAAACTAAGAAGAAGACATTTCACCAAATTAGAAGCAATGCAATGGAAGGTAGACACCATATGAAAGATGCTACAAATATCGCTTCGCCAAGTTAATGTTGTCTCAAATCATAAATGGAGTTTAAACAAATGTGAAGCAAGACAAGAAATAAATCATATGCAAGATGCAAACAACATCACACTACCATGTTAGAGGTCTCTCATTAGTGCCATTGCATATTCACAGCATTGCATATTCACAGCTTATGATGTAAACTAAGGAGAATGCATTTCAACAAATTAGAAGCAATGAAAGCTAGACACCATATGAAAGATGCAAATAATATCACTCTACCAAGTTAAAATTGTCTCGCCATAAGTGCTATTTCAACAAATTAGTAGTACAAGCTAGAAAAGAATGTGAGATGTAACTATATCACACCAAGTCAAACGTGTCTTATGATAAGTGATTGTTGCAGGTTAAACAACAATAGTAATTTATGTAAGAACATGGTGTGATAGACTGATATTGTATGTTCTAGAAACAGGAACACATGTCTTATTCAAGTATAATGTAAAGTAAGTGATGGAATTCAACAAAATTAGAAGCAATACAAGCTAGACATCACACATAACATGCAACCACATATAACAAAGCAAGTTAGAGGGAGCAAAGTGATGCTGCACTAGGGGAGACGTGCTCATCATAAACACAGCTTTGTTGAGTGTCTATGCATGTGTTGTCTTGGAAATCATCTTGTGCAGGTGGAGGAGTAGAACCTGAGAGGCCTCCGCTTGAAGGAGCACCTTTATCCGCTGCCTGTTAACTTCCTTCCGCTTTTATTGATTTTGAATTGTCAAATAAAACCACAAGAAAAAGCAATAAAATTCTCTCTTCGTAACTCATTCATGCATGATAACGACAATCACTACTTTGATGTAAGGCAAACACATGATACCAGGATGGAATATGTATTTAAAACAGACGGCATGGCATGTTCACAACTGCTTGTGTAAACTAAGCAGAAAACCATTCCAGCAAATAAGAAGCAATGCAAGCTAGACACCACATGAAAGATGCAACCAATATGACCGCCAAGTTAAAAGCGCCCCATCATAAATGGAATTTCAACAAATTAGAAGCAGGCATGCTATAAATCATATGAAAGATGCAACTAATATCGACCGCATATACTAAAGGTGTCTCATCATATTGATTGATGCGGATACAAAAACAATAGTTTTATGTAAGGACATGCTTAATAGACAGATGTACTATGTACTAAATAAGTGAAGGCATGTCACATAACAGTATAATGTCAAATTTACTGGAGTATAAGCTAAGCAGACTAGCACATGCGCTTTAACCAGATTGGAAGAATTACAATCTAGACACCATATGCAACATGCAACCACATATCACGCTGCTAAGTTAGAGCAAGCACTGCAATGCTAGTGTAGGGGAATGCTGTAATCAACTACAGAGCTACGCTCACTATCTTCATCTAGCATTTCTGCTTTTGAGAATCATGTCGGAGGCCGACATCGCATTCTTTAAATGAGGAGTCCTCCCCTTGCCCGCCTGCCTTGTCATAAGTGATTGATGAGGGATCCACAAGAACATTAGTTTGATGTAAGAACATGGTTAATACATGTATGTACTAGTATGTACCAAAAATGTAAAGGCATGTCATATTCAAAGGTATAATGTGTGCTGCAGTATGCAATTTAACCAAATTGCAAGCAATACAAGCTAGACATCCGGCTGGAGTGGTGAACATGATCATCTAGGACCTGAGAGCTCTGGAGAGGCAGGCTGCTTTGCCACCATCACGCTTTTTAGTTGGCTTCTGTGTGATGCCTGTCTTGCTGGCTTGTCACCTGCCCGCCAAAGGCCCTGACTAGCTATTTGTCTTCCGGTGCTCACGGATGGTGGTTCATGTAAAAATATCTTTCCTTATCTTAATAAAGACCGACTTCGCCTTTCAATACAAGCTAGACACCAACATGCAACCACATATGACACCATGGGTTAAAGCAAGCACCGATGGTGGTTCATTGCGAGCCAAGTCATCAACTACGTAGCTATTGCCATTGCCTCCATCGCCGACACTGCACCCTTTATAGCATTGTAACGTGCCTTGCCTACCCGTATACCAAGTCGGAGCGACTTCTCTTTTCTTTGCTGCTTTCTTTCGTAGGAGAGTCTAAATACCCTTGCATAAAAACACAATAGTGAGAGTATGGGTGAAGTGTGTGCGTAACTAGTGCACCGTAAAAGTAGCAGATAGCAGGTGGCTTAAAAATAAATGACAGAGACATATGATAGCTCTACAACATTGCATGGCAAACAAAATTAGATTCTACTCCGTATGATTTTGTAATATATGAGCACAGGAAATGCGGTACTATCAAAGACACCACCACATGTGGTCATATCTAAGATAACAATGATCGAAAATAAATAGGTCAATGATTTTTTAATGAACCGTCCGATCTATAAGGAACGGCAGATGGCCTTCGCTCTACCTCCCGCCACCATCGCTGACATCTTTTCACGAATCCGCCAACACCACCGGCCTGCACTCAGTGCCTCCGCCGCCCCGCCTCCCATCGACCTCACCACCGCCTGCTTGGCAGCACCCCCAAGCCATCCTTTAATCCCGCCGACCTCCTCTTCGGCGCCAGAGTTTCAGGTCGAGACCCCTAAGATAAACACTATATGCTTGCTTCTCGGGCGTAATAGTCGTAATAGCGCCGTTATGCCTGGGAATGCTTCCTTTAATTGGGAATCAACCGTCAGTAAATTGAAATTGGGGGCGACGGACTTCTAGCTAAGGTGAAATAGTATATGAGGAGAAACCGTGCATCGGGAGTTACTAGGAAACATCTAGTATCAAGAAGAAGCGTCAACTAGTGTCTTTCGTGGGATGAATACTGCAAGCAGAGATGTAAGATTTGCAATGTAATAAGGGAAGAGGAGTACCTTCTTCGGTGGCTGTGTGGTCACCTCCACATGTCGCTACCGATCTTTCTTGTTTTTACCGGGAAACCGATGTTCTCGAGGGTGCAGGCTTGGACGAACCCATGGCCAAATTGTTGATCACTGTTACTGCGTGCTGTATGTCGGCGTGAGGGGAAGCAGATCCGAGGCGCAAGCGATAAGCGAGTGGGAACAGCTCCGGTGGTGGAGGGTGGCGGTTGGAGCGGCAGCGTGAGGCGCAGGACGGCGTGGTTGAACTGGCTCTGTATGGACGGCTCGGCCTCGCTTCAACTACTAGCCGTGGAGGGCGTTAAGTGTTGAGGTTGCGGTGGACGCACGACGTGGGTATCGGCCCGCGTGATGGAGGAGGGCGGCGGTTGATGGGTGGATAGGGTATGGATTGAGGACGCCGGGTTTCAAGGGTGGTGGAGAGGTAGTTTGGCACCCACGGAGTATGAATGGGGAATCGGACAGGTGGGGAACCATGTTTCGGGGTCTAGGACGCGCTTGTTTTTGGCTTTTTGAATGTAAGATGGGACGCCTTGTTTGAAATTTGGGGAAAGTACAAACTTTGGCCCTCTTAAATCTCGGACATACTGCTGGTCGGGGTAGGATGGTAATCCTGTGTCCCAAATAGTTGGCGGAGCGATTTCGCCGCCAAGCATGTGTGCTTAGGCGGCCATTGTGTATGAATGTTTTTCGAGGTGGTTGTGTGGCGCCTAGATGAAGCTACAAACCTACCCCTGTTTAGACCTTTGGACATCGGGCCGGTAGGTTTCACGTGTCGGAGTTATTAGAAAAGTAATTCCCTTGTACTACCAAACATTGGTCTCACGCGTTTTCAGTAGTAGAGGCTCTTTGGCGCTTCGCTCAAATTTTGAAACACAAGCATTCACGCTTAGAGTACTCTTGAACTATGAGGATTGACCTAAATAGACAACGTTATATTTGACCTTGTATGTTTGAAAACCTCATTAAATTATCCGCTTCTTTGAAATTTTGACACTTGAAAATCCTATAACTACGATTATTTTGGAATGGAGGAGCTAAATTTGAATCTATTTTGTACAATACTACATATGCTATTATGTACAAAATCAGAGCAAAGATTGGTACCCCCATAGTTTAGGTATGGTTTACAAATGCCATGATATCAAATTCAAATAATTGAATGGACTTCATGTTGAATTCGATTTTCTAAACCAACTTAGGTTGAATTCAAATGTATGCTAGTTCATAGGTAGCTATTTATAAATGTCCACTGTGTAACTTTCGTATGTATAATGTGCTTTACACACATAACATGAACTATACTCACGTTTATATTCGATTGCTAAAGCGATGCATTGTCTGGAGTTCAAAATACTAACTATGTGGATCAATTGTGTCGAATAACAACATAGACATGCTCAAATTCGATAGAATCTAGATGTCCGATGGATCAATGACCGCCTTATGCTTAATTGCAAATATCATGATCCCATCCTAATATTTGGATACAATTTATATCTTTAATCAATGTAGAGCAGTCTTTTACGTAGTTTCACTCTCCATCGGTGGTCTCTCACACATGCTCACACACTCTCTCCCGAGGTGTCTTTCTCGCACACATGCTCTAGATATAACCCTCCCTCCTCTCGTAACCATTTACAACTGTTTTCACTAACCTTTATCACAAGCACTCTTCCTCTCGCAAACATACACACGCACAATCCTCATCGATCTTTCTATATACATGGACCTGCCTACGTGTCTCATGTACGCACATTATCTTTACTACTGCCTCTCACGCATTATCTCACACCTCTTCCTAATCGATTTGAGTATGATTCTAGCAGAGCATTCTGTAGGATGCCCTTAAAGTTAGGGTTGATGAATAGTAATATGTAGATAGAGGGGTTACCTTAGTCCGAGAACCTAGGGTTACAAATCCTAGCCGGCTTTGTCAAGGACACATAGTCCTTCACAATTCTGCTATCTTTGTCTTGTACGACTAGTCATCCATGGGTCTTCCTAAATGTGTCATGGGCCAACCAATGTGGCGCAGGACGGAACCGAACAAAGGGCCTCACTGACTCCACTCCACTCACGCGTGACACACCCTGCCTCCACGCCTCATTATCTTCTCACACCCACACATACCAACACAAACACCACACACACAGAAAATTCTCCTGGTGCCTCTATTCCCTCCCCTGCATATACACACTCAAGGGAATGGAATCTTTGTCATGACGCCATATTCGCTCTCTCTCTCTCTAGACCACCTCATTTCTCGTGCTATCTCTTCCCCACCCCCACCCCTGGCCGGCCCTCAATCCATGCCTCTCTCAATACGTAACACACACACATACCTCTCTAGGCCCCGCCAAATGCATCAACTACACATTCACACATGTTACATCACGCACTTCATTGATCTAAAAAAGCCCTCTTCACGTTTATTTCAGATACAACATTCCTTTTGAATAAAGTGTGGCCAAAAATTATTTTAGAGTTTCTACATATATACACATTACAAAGTTATATGGAGGAGCACGTAACGCTTAATTTGCATTGCATGGTGCCCACAATGATATTTATTCTCAGACCGTGAATTTGTATATTTTTATACTATATACAAAGTTAGTCATAATAAAGAGAAACGAAGAGCATCTCTCTCTCCATCGTGATACCCTCGTGACGCCTTTCACGACGCACACAAAACTATCTCCATGTCCTCTAAAAGTAAGCCTCAGAAAATTCACGCTGTTTCATCTTTTCTCGCGAGATATGCAATGACGATCATTGTATTTGAAGTGAAAGCACGATACATACATTGACTTCATAATCCACTCATTACGGTCACCGTTACGCTTAGTGGTTATTATACAAATACGGCTCACCGCATAACTTTGTATTTGCTCATGACATGACTAGTTGACCAGCTTGAACGCTCCACGTGGCACCTGATCTAGTGTTGCATCACATTATCTCACCAACATCGCGCCCACATGCTGACTTGTATCTACTCTACATCTACACTATTATAAAATACATAAAATACACTTATAAAAAACAGAGTTGGTGATGATGGTGTGCCTGCCATCCTGAAATATAGGTCAGTCCGATTTATATCTCTGACAGATAGGAAAGAAACTATGGAAGTTATGCAAAAGGTACCACACACCTCTCCACATTTGCAAATAAGGCCTTCCCATCGCTCATCCTTTTCTCACAAGATAAACAAGTCATACAAATGCATCTTGATGTTACGCAACGCACGGGCATCTTTTCTAGTAAGAATGAAAACAAACGACAAAAAAATATTTTGACGGGTGCGGTCATGACCAAGGGCACAGCGGACAAGGTGGCTCTTGTATTGGTATGTGAGCCGCCTATTTTAACACACAGTGAGCTGGTGTGGTGATTATACACACGCACGCATGCACACGAACTCCATCCACGCAACACTCACACAAACACATGCACCCACGCACGCACGCAACACTCACACGCATACACGCAGCCACGCACACACCCAACACTCACACGCACACACGCACGCATGCATGCACACACCAAGACACCACACGACTCAACACACACTCTCACGCCAAGTGCTCAATCCCACACGCGTATGCGCACACATCGTGCCCCGACATACACATACACAACCAGTGATTCCCACGCACGGGTTGCAGCCTTGTCAGCTACCAAGCAGAATTTTTGTTTATCTCACCTTTTCCTATGCGAATCGGCAGGTGGGACCCACAAGGAACATGGTCAATTTAACTAGTCAACATGGAGCCATGCAGATTATTTGGCCGGTCAACAGAGTGCAATCCGATGCTGAATCGTGAGCAAGTGACCGGATAATCACCGCAAAACGATATAGTGACAAGAATCAGCTTATTCTCAAGTTCGTGACCGTATTACCTTTTCTCTCTCAGAGGCCCTCCAAAACTACATCTCTACATCGCTCGCATGTTACATCTAACAACTATGCAATACAACACTACTACTACACTTCTAACACAATAAATCATATGTGTTTTAGTTTTACTAGATATCATATTGTTACTTATAATTATTCAGTTTGCATACATTAAAATTGCCTTTTGAAATGTATGTCCAAGATTATCTACCTGACGTGGAAAAATCCCGCCTCTTTCCTGCTTTAATCGGGTTTGTATCGATGGATCGTGTAAACAAAGAAACTATAGTACTATACAAGACAAGTGACACCATCAGTCAGTCAGGTCGCCTACCTCCGCTGCTAAGAGTGGAGCGCCGCTCATAAATCTTCTAGTCCTTTCGCCACATGTGGGACATCATGCCACCGGTCCATGTGCCATACCGAACACAGGCAGACAGCCGGGTGAAGCACCCTACCATGGCGCCCGGCGTAGTAATGAGCAATGAGGCGCCAAATCACAAAGCTGCACCTTTCCCAGTTAAGTTGGAGGGACGGGTAATAATGCTAAAAAGAAGTTGAGGACGAAGCAACCATCATTTCACTCTGCTGAATCCGCTTCCTCATCTTCTTCAACTTAACCACGTGTTGCTTCTCGCCGTTGTTCGCTCATCATGGGACGCGGATCAGCTTGGTAAAGCACCACACATGGGACCGCATGTTAGCAAACCGCCACGACAACATCCTCCGAAAATAAGAAACCTCCCCGCCATCCGCAAGCAAAATCACCTCCTTTACTAATCTTTGATTCTATAATTTTTAGATCAATATAATTGAGATTTGTATAGATAGCACACATGAGCAAAACCAAGTGGTACGGTTAAGGGCATCCACAATGTGTAGCCAATGTAAAAATAGCTTTTGGCATCAGGAACCATTGTGACGGCGCTGCTAAAGCCAAAAGATGGAACCGAAGCTCCCGATTGATTGATTGAAGGAATAGAAAATGCAACGCTCTCCTCTTTCTCCCATGCTTGGACGCATGTAGAGTAGTACAACATAGAGCATGTGAGTCTACTCCCCTGTCCTTCTATCACAAATCACAAAGCAAAGAGGGCCAAATCACAAAGCATGACGAAGTAAACTATCATTTCACTCTTCACTGACTCGCTTCTCCATCGCCTTCTTTGAGAAACCATTCACCGCACTAGTACTCCTAGTAGTAGTACTAGTAAAGGACTTCCCGATGCAAATAAGGCGGTTGTCTTGGCTTGCAAAGGCACTTGTAACCATTCTACCGTGGTCTCCTCAATGGTGTTCTCCATCGAACGCACGCCACCAAGAATGGGCAAGGAATTCAAATATAGTTACTACCTCCATTTTTTGTACACAAGGCCATTAATATCCCCCTCATGCATGCGGAAGTGAGAAGGTTCGCTTGCATGGCGCTACATTAATCAAGCCGATGAGGAGTGAGATGGTTAGCTTTTTGGTCTTCGAAAAAATACACATTAATTGACACGTGAAACGAGGATTTGTATCAAGGAAACCTCGCCTTTCTTTTTTTTAACACTAGTATTTTAGTACGCATACTCCCGCCCCGGTTTATAGGTCCTTTTATAGTTTGCAGCCAAATTTTGACTAAAGATTTAACTAACAAAATGTTAATGCATGTCAAGAAAAAATATCTCATTGATTCGTATTTGAAGTTTTGAAAATATAATGTTTGGTGACATGTGGAACATTTTCTCAGTTTAATCTATGGTCAAAATTTCGCACGAAATACAATGGGGACCAATAAACCTCGGACAGAGGTAGTAATGTGATTTATCCTGTTTGGGTCTAGGCCTTGCATTGCCAAACTTCGCCACACATTTTTGCCAAGCTTGCCTAAAGTTTTCAAAATGAGAAGGACGTGACACTTATGATGGCTGTCGCGTCGCACTGCAGCCTCACACACGGTCACTCCCTGCACGCTGGTCGCAGACCGCACCTCACACTTCGCCTCCCGCACGCCGCAAACCCAACCAAGGGAACGACCTCACCGACACGTGTTGTCGTGATGTGAACAAAACCAAACTCAGCCATCCTATCGCTGACACATAATTTTCGCTCATAGAGTATGTTTATCCAGCCGAGTATCCGTATCTGCCCGCAAGTGTGGTCCTGTTAGAAGAAGAAGAGGGAGGAAGAAGGAAAGAAGGGTTAGAGACGAGGATATTCATCCAACCACTTGAAATGGTAGACTTAGGAGACTTGCATAACAAATAGTATGTTTTACACAGCAAAAGATCCATAATAATAAAAACAACAACATAAAGAAAAACTATCACTGCTCGTGAAAAAGACACGGCCTCGCCGCCTTTTGGCTGCCGCCACAACCACCAGCCGCTGCCGATGCGGTGTCTCCGCACCATGGTTGTCCTCGGCCTCCAGCCTACTCAAGGTCTGCTGGAGCGCGCGGGAGCTCGCACGGACGAGAGCACAACCTGGTTCAAGTCGAGGACGCCCGTTCCGCTTCGCAGAGGGCCTCGGCGGCTGCGGCATCCACGCTTCCGCTGGCCGGTCGAGCCTCGCCGCCGTTCTAGTCCAGATTCCGTCTGGCAGAGGGCGCCGGAGGAGAGCGGCCATGCCGCCCCCTGCCGAGTCGAGGCCTCGCCGCCCGGTCAAGTCCCGGACTGCCGTTCCGCTTCGGCAGGGAGGGCCGCCGAGAGCGCAGATCCACGCCTTCAGGCCGAAGTCTCGCTCTCCGCCCGGGTTCATGTCCAGACGTCCGTTCCGCCGCAGGAGGGCTCGGCGGAAGCGTGCATCCGCGCGCCCGCCTCGTTGAGCCTCCGCCGCCCGGCTCACATCCACGATATCCGTTCCGCCACAGAGAGCCTCGATGGCAGCGCATGCACGCGCTTCCGCCGAAGCCGGGAGCTCTCGCCCCTGGCCCTCCTCTTTAGTATCGCCATGTTGAACCGCCAGGCCGCTCTGCACTATGGGGACTTTGACGCCGCACGGGTCGACGCCCATCGCTCTCATACCCATCGGGGCCTTCGCCGCTGACTCCGCAGCAGGAACATTGATCGCTTCTCCTCCTCATAGCTTGGCCTCCAGAGAACTCAGGATTGGCCCGCCGCAGCGTGCTTGGGAACGAGGTTCAGGAGCCGAGCGCCACCGCGATTTTCGCGTGGGCGCCCGGCGTCGCCATCTTGTAGTAGGTGATCTTTGCGCGCTCCATGGCTTTCCAAAGGAACTAGGGACGCTGATGCGGCTAGGGATCGAAAGGTGGGGGAATGGGCTGGAGATTTGGTGTGGTTTTAGGCAAAGGTCGGGTATAGGCCGAGCAGCGAAGTTCTCGTGTGAATAGTGGTTCCGTGACGACCGTCAATCGGCTTTGACTGCACATCGCTTGTCGCGTTTTCAAGGCAGCCCGGCACGCTGACCTCCACGCCGCCACCGAATGGAACGCGCTGCCTTTGCAAGTTTTCGCCGCCAGGGACCGCAGCTGAGAGCAAACCAACGCTCCTCCCTCCCCCGCTGCTGCTATTTATTATACCACTACTCCCTCCATTTTATGCGGAGTAAATAAAAATGAGGGAGTATACTACGGATGAGGATCCTCGACGTGGTCGAACCCATTGACTAACTGACATGCGGGCCTAGCAAGCATGGGGTCCGCCAAGAAGTGACCGAAGGGAGGGTATAGGCAGGATACCTACATCCGAGGATCCACTTCCACTATACTACTTTGACCAAATGTTAGAGTAATAATATTAGACATGCAACTTACAAATGTTAGAGTAATAATATATGACATGCAACTTACACAAAGCATACAGGTCTAATGCTTTTCGAGGCTAACTTTGACCAAATGTTAGAGTAATAATATATGACATGCAACTTACACAAAGCATATGGTCAATTTCGATGTGAAAGGAGTTTCCAATGATATAATTTTCACATTATACATCTCATGTACCTCCGCCCAGGTGTGTAAGTCATCTTATTAAAACCAAATAATCCCAAACACGTGAGGCTTAAGTGCATTAACTTCTACCTCGCTTTCTTGTTTCTGACATATGAACCAATAAGAGATGAGGGTGTGCATGCTTTTAATGACCCGAGACTATCAAACATGACTTGTGAAGTGGTTAGTTCATTGCATGCAATACTATTAATTAGCAAATAAACATTAATGGCCTCGCTTTCCCTCCTCCTTGGTCATGGTGCACAGCCTAAGATGACTTACTCACCTATGTGAAAGGAGTACTATTAATCTTGTCAATAGTCAAATTGAAACCATCTCGAGTACAAATCTAGGAGTACGTATTTAATCTAACAATATTAATGGGCATTGTTGAATGTTGATACCTTTTATCATAGTAGAGATACTTTGACTACACATAAAACTTATATGTAAGGTAGAAAGGATAGAGGGAGTATATTGTACGCTCAAAAACTAAACTAACATTGAATACGCTTTATATATGATTTATGGATGCTATGATCACTGTCGTGGATTTTGAATCACTTGGTATATCACGCGCCTCACTGCTCCCTCTCATTTTCATCTCGTGGTCCGAGATCTATTGAAAGAGGACTAGGGTGGTACATGCAATGATACTGCTGAACAATCTAAATGAGGTATGCAGGAGGATGGACTCGACTGGAGGGCTACATGATCGATGGAGAAGAGGGTTGAGAGGAATGAGAAATAAGCAAACGCCACATGATTACACTTGAACGGATCAAATAAACAATAAGTTGTCTCGCTTGGCCTTCATATAGTGAAAGGCCTAACGCGCAACGCGGAAAGCACCGACGTCAATATGGCTGGAAAACAGGGAAACCGACATGGGTACACCTGCCGGGACGACGAGCGCAGATTAGTCCAATGGAGGAGCTGGCCCACGACCTCCTCGCCAATTAATCGACAACCGCTCATGTGGGTCTTTGGGGCCAATAACGGGCGCAGACTTCAAGCACCGCCTCGACACATGCCGATCATGGGTGAGCTTAAGACACTTCATCGCCGAGCAGACACCATCGGTTTCAAGCAGCCGAGGTGTTGCTTGTGTTGCAGGTACGCACCAACGTATGTTTGGTTGTGCTCAAGGTTGCCCCATCAAAGCATTGGGTAGCCAAAATTTTGGTTGAGGTATTGCTTGCCCATGATTTGGCCGACATTAGCAAGAAAATGAACTAGAGTTGGCTAGAGTTCATTGGCATGCCAAAGAAATGGCAACCATCCAAACAAAGACCAATCTTTGGGTCATGACCACAATTTTGGTAAGGTGCACTTTGGCCACAATCCAAACACACCCAACTCCCGGCCTGTCGAGGATGCATCGGGCGCCGTGGACGCATCTCGCTGGAGTGGTGCAGCGTGGCCAACCGCATCCTCCGATCTGACACCATGCCGGTCTTTGTTTTTTCAATGACATGTGGGGATCGATCGGAGCACAGGCATCTCCAACGCTGCCATGACACGCAGCCGACTACCCTGGCACACCAAATCCTCGCCCTCGCTACCGTCAAGACGGTAGCGCTTCCCAGCCGGCGCCACCTGCCCGGATTCATGTCGCTCGCTCAGATGTCGCTGGCAGAGGCTCGGTGCCCGAGGAACCAACTCCGCATGATTTAATGACGCACCGGACGCGCTTGACTCACTGTGAATGCGCCACTTAAAGCGGCAACGCCAGCTAACCTCCACACCATAACGCATCGTCTCCCACCGACACCACATCCGCTATGACCGAAGTGCGAACGCCTGCGGGAGAGCTTTGTCTTCGGGATGAAGCCCGAGGTCGCCGCTTCGCCAAGTCGCTCTCGACGACGCAATAGAAGGCGAGCCGGACGCCGGACGCGACGGGCACAAGCGGTATATGTTGGCGTCCGACGACGGGAGCACCGGGCCAGCCACATGGCCCCTTTTGCCGCTGCCCAACGTCCGGCACGGCTGAGGTCGGGACTCTCCGAGGATGAGTAGGGCTGGAGAAGGCAGTGGCATGGTGTGCCAACCGCCGGTCCGTGATCCAGGTTTCTACTTCTTCCTCGCCGGAGACCGCACTTTCACTTCACGGGGTTGAACCCCGCCCTCGCATATAGAGATCGCAGATGGAGGATGTCGGTCGCCGCCAGAGAATAGGTTTAGGGTCAGGTTTTTTATTTTCTATCTTATAAATGTTCGAATGTAATGAAAAATCTGCCGGTTTGCATTAATCTCGCCGTGTATATGAACTTTCACAATAATATACATATTGTAGAGTACTAGTGCACGGAAGATCAAGATCTTGTGGGAGAAAAGGATGAACGAGGGAAAGCCTTATCTCGCAAATGTGGAGAGGAGTGTGGTAAGTTGTCATAGTTTCCTTCCTATCCGTTAGATATAGATCGGACGGCCTATATTGCAGGATGACAGCACACCATCATCACCAACTCGCTTTTATTGAACCGAGACAAATCTAAAACCTAACTAAGCCAACCTCCCAGATATCACGCTGGAAAAGACCCGTCACCAGTAGTTTTAGTCGGGTTTACCGGATTACTAGTAGTAGTATCAATGGATCGCTGCCAAGCAACATTTTTTTGAGGCGCTACCTAGTTTAAAAGGAAAAAGGCGGTACACTCACAACATCTCGCCGTCGTCGCATTGCACCCCACACGCTTCGGTTCCACGACATCGCTCACGTAAACGGAACGCGCTTCGCTTGCCTCTTCACTCAACACGGACCGCACTTGGAGAAACTGACCAACCAAACTACCCTACCACCGCTCCAAAATCCTCCCCCCATTCCCACACACACAAAAATTTCCCACCATCTCAACCGCCTTCGCCAAATATTCCCTAAACCCCGCTCCCCCCGTCCCCCTCCACTCCATTCGCCCGCCAAAGCCGCCTCACAAGGCCGATATACGTCACAGAGAAGGTTCGTCGAGGGGACGACGGCGATCTCGTGCTCCCACAGTATGCTCCGAGATCGTTGCCGTCTCTAGCCGCCACCACTCGCCACGTTTGTGGAGGCGACGGCGGTCAGCGCCACCGCCGGGCGACGCTCGCTGGTGGAGACGGACGTGTCAGTCAGCTTCCCATGGCACGCAGATTCTAGACCGAGGCCCCGTCATGTCGGTGTAGCGCCTGTACACTACCGATAGACGCTGTTAATCTCACTGTTACTCAAGAAGTTTATCGTCAATATGCTCGCTTAAGAAGCTTCCTTGCCCTTGCTCGCACTCAATCGCTTAGCTGAGATGGCATGCCAAGGCCCATTAGTTGCTAAAATATCCTGCCATATATTTATTGGGACATAGATTTCATGGTCTAGTAGCCAATCCGTTAGGTGAAATAGCTCTCACACCGCTTTATACTCGACCTTGTTGCTGCGATGGCCTTCGATAGTTCGATGGCTGTGAGCTCGGGCTCATTGATCGTGAAACAGCCTGCCATAATTCTAGCACTCAAATCTGTTTG
>JAHIAM010003436.1:0-26393 GCA_021605205.1 Aegilops longissima | reverse complement strand
TTTGGGCGATTCTGCCCGTTTCTTGGACTATTACTCAGTTTTGGAGTCCCGAAGTGATTTCCACGATTGACGAACCCTGGGGTGCATTTACATATCGGTCATCAACACTCACAATTTAGGCTGATGCTGGTCCATTTCATGCACTATACTCACTTTTTAGGGGTCCCAGAGCGATTTCCACGATTGACGATCCCCGGGGTGCGTTTATGTGTCCGTCGTCAACACTCACATTTTTGGCCAATTCTTACCCATTTCTTGGACTATTACTCAACGTTTTGGGGTCCCGAAGCGATTTTCATAGTTGTTGAACCCCAAGGTGCGCTTACGTGTCGGTCATCAACAATCGCAGTTTTGGCCGATTCTAGCCCGTTTCTTGGACTATTACTCACTGTTTTGGTGTCCTGGAGTGATTTTCACCATTGACGAACCCCGGGGTGAGTTTACATGTCGGTCAGCGACACTCGCGGTTTTTGTCGATTCTGGCCTGTTTCATGGACTATTACTCACCGTTTTGGGGTCCTGAAGCGATTTCCATGGTTGTGAAACCCCAAGGTGCAGTTACGTGTCGGTCAGCAACAATCTCAGTTTGGGTCGATTCTGGCCCGTTTCTTGGACTATTACTCAGTTTTGGGATCCCTTAGTGATTTCCAATATTGACAAACCCCGGGGTGCATTTACGTTCCAGTCTTCAACACTCACAATTTTGGCCAATTCTGGTCCGTTTCGAGCACTATTACCCACTGTTTGGGGGTCCCCGAGTGATCTCCATGATTCACAAACCCCGAGGTGCGTTTATGTGTCGGTCATCATCACTCACAGTTTTCGCCGATTCTCTCGTGTTTCGTGGTCTATTACTCGCCGTTTTGGGGTCCCGAAGCGATTTCCATAGTTGTTGAACCCCAAGGCCCGCTTACGTGTCGGTCATCAACACTCACAGTTTTGGCCGATTCTTACCTGTTTCTTGGACTATTACTCTCTGTTTTTGGGTCCCGGAGTGATTTTCACGATTGACGATTCCCGGGGTGCATTTACGTGTCCGTCGTCAACACTCACAGTTTTGGCCAATTCTGACCCGTTTCATGGACTATTACTCACCGTTTTGGGGTCCCTAAGAGATTTCCATAGTTGTTGAACCCCAAGGTGCGCTTACGTGTTGGTCATCAACACTCACAGTTTTTGCCGATTCTGGCCCGTTTCGTGGACTATTACTCACTGTTTTGAGGTCTTGGAGTGATTTCCACGATTTACGAACCCCGAGGTGCGTTTATGTGTCGGTCATCAACAATCACAATTTTTGCCGATTCTGGCCCATTTCGTGGACTATTACTCATTTTGGGGTCTTGGAGTGATTTCCATGGTTAACGAACCCCGATGTGCGTTTATGTGTCGGTCATCAACACTCGCGGTTTTTGTCGATTCTGACCCGTTTCTTGAACTATTACTCACCGTTTTGTGGTCCCAAAGCGATTTCCATGGTTGTCAAACCCCAAGGGGCGTTTACGTGTCGGTCATCAACACTCGCGGTTTTTGTCGATTCTGGCCCGTTTCATGGACTATTACTCACCGTTTTGGGGTTCCGAGGCGTTATCCGTGGTTGTCAAACCCCAAGGTGTGCTTACATGTCGGTCAGCAACAATCGCAGTTTGGACCGATTCTGGCCCATTTCTTGGACTATTACTCAGTTTTGGGGCTCCGAAGTGATTTCCAAGATTGACGAATCCAGGGGTGCGTTTATGTGTCGGTCCTAAACACTCACAATTTTGGCCGATTCTTGTCTGTTTCGTTAGCTATTACTCACTGTTTTGGGGTCCCAGAGCGATTTACATGATTGAAGATCCCCGGGGTGCATTTACGTGTCCGTCTTCAACACTCACAGCATCGCCAATTCGACCCGTTTAGTGGACTATTACTCACCGCTTTGGGGTCCCGAAGCGAGTTCCATAGTTGTTGAACCCCAAGGTGTGCTTACGTGTTGGTCATCAACACTCATAGTTTTTGCCGATTCTGGCCCATTCTTCGACTATTACTCACTGTTTTAGGGTCCCGGAGTGATTTCCACGATTAACGAACCCCGAGGTGCGTTTACGTGTCTGTCATCAACACTCACAATTTTGGCAGATTCTGGTCGATTTCGTGCACTATTACTCACTGTTTTGGGGTCCCGGAGTAATTTTCACGTTTGACGAACCCCAGGGTGCGTTTACATGTCGGTCATCAACACTCGCGATTTTTTTCGATTCTGGCCCGTTTCGTGGACCATTACTCACCGTTTTGGGGTCCCGAAGCGATTTCCATGGTTGTCAAACCCCTAGGGTTGTTTACGTGTCTGTCAGCAACAATTGTAGTTTGGGCCGATTCTGGCCCGTTTTGGACTATTACTCAGTTTTGGAGTCCCGAAGTGATTTCCACGATTGACGAACCCCGGGGTGCGTTTACGTGTCGGTCATCAACACTCACAATTTAGGCTGATTCTGGTCCGTTTCGTGCACTATTACTCACTGTTTTGGGGTCCCAAAGCGAGTTCCACGATTGATGATCCCCGGGGTGCGTTTACGTGTCCGTCGTCAACACTCATAGTTTTGGCCAATTCTTACCCATTTCGTGGACTATTACTTACCGTTTTGGGGTCCCGAAGCGATTTCTGTAGTTGTTGAACCCGAACGTGTCGGTCATCAACACTCATAGTTTTGACTGATTCTAGTCCGTTTCTTAAACTATTACTCATTGTTTTGGGGTCCCCGAGGGATTTTCACGATTGACGAACGCCGAGGTGCGTTTACGTGCCGGTCCTCAACACTCGCGGTTTTTGTCGATTCTGTCCCGTTTCATGTACTATTACTCACCGTTTTGTGGTCCCAATGCTATTTCCATGGTTGTCGAACCCAAAGTGTGCTTATTTGTTGTTCATCAAGACTGCAGATTTGGGCGATTCTGCCCGTTCTTGACTATTACACAATTTTAGGGTCCCAAAATAATTTCCACGATTGACGTACCCCGGGGTGCGTTTACGTGTCGGTCATCAACACTCACAATTTTGGCAGATTCTGGTCCGTTTCGTGCACTATTACTCACTGTTTTGGGGTCCGGAGTGATTTTCACGACTGACGAACCCCGGGGTGCGTTTACATGTCGGTCATCAACACTCGCGATTTTTTCGATTCTAGCCCGTTTCGTGGACCATTACTCACCGTTTTGGGGTCCCGAAGCGATTTCCATGGTTGTCAAACCCCTAGGGATGTTTACGTGTCTGTCAGCAACAATTGTAGTTTGGGCCGATTCTGGCCCGTTTTGGACTATTACTCAGTTTTGGAGTCCCGAAGTGATTTCCACGATTGACGAACCCCGAGGTGCGTTTACGTGTCGGTCATCAACACTCACAATTTAGGCTGATTCTGGTCCGTTTCGTGCACTATTACTCACTGTTTTGGGGTCCCAAAGCGAGTTCCACGATTGATGATCCCCGGGGTGCGTTTACGTGTCCGTCGTCAACACTCATAGTTTTGGCCAATTCTTACCCATTTCGTGGACTATTACTTACCGTTTTGGGGTCCCGAAGCGATTTCCATAGTTGTTGAACCCCAAGGTGCGCTTACGTGTCGGTCATCAACACTCATAGTTTTGACTGATTCTAGACCGTTTCTTAAACTATTACTCGTTGTTTTGGGGTCCCGGAGTGATTTTCACGATTGACGAACCCCGAGGTGCGTTTACGTGTCGGTCCTCAACACTCGCGGTTTTTGTCGATTCTGTCCCGTTTCATGGACTATTACTCACCGTTTTGTGGTCCCAAAGCTATTTCCATGGTTGTCGAACCCAAAGTGTGCTTATTTGTTGGTCATGAAGACTCGCAGTTTGGGCCGATTCTGGCCCGTTTCTTCGACTATTACACAATTTTAGGGTCCCGAAATAATTTCCACGATTGACGTACCCCGGGGTGCGTTTACGTGTCGGTCATCAACACTCACAATTTTGGCAGATTCTGGTCCGTTTCGTGCACTATTACTCACTGTTTTGGGGTCCCGGAGTGATTTTCACGATTGACGAACCCCGGGGTGCGTTTACATGTCGGTCATCAACACTCGCGATTTTTTCGATTCTAGCCCGTTTCGTGGACCATTACTCACCGTTTTGGGGTCCCGAAGCGATTTCCATGGTTGTCAAACCCCTAGGGATGTTTACGTGTCATCGGCAACAATTGTAGTTTGGGCGATTCTGCCCGTTTTGGACTATTACTCAGTTTTGGAGTCGCGAAGTGATTTCCATGATTGACGAACCCCGGGGTGCGTTTACGTTTCGGTCATCAACACTCACAATTTAGGCTGATTCTGGTCCGTTTCGTGCACTATTACTCACTGTTTTGGGGTCCCAAAGCGAGTTCCACGATTGATGATCCCCGGGGTGCGTTTACGTGTCCGTCGTCAACACTCATAGTTTTGGCCAATTCTTACCCATTTCGTGGACTATTACTTACCATTTTGGGGTCCCGAAGCGATTTCCATAGTTGTTGAACCCCAAGGTGCGCTTACGTGTCGGTCATCAACACTCATAGTTTTGACTGATTCTAGACCGTTTCTTAAACTATTACTCATTGTTTTGGGGTCCTGGAGTGATTTTCACGATTGACGAACACCGGAGTGCGTTTACATGTCGGTCATCGACACCCGCGGTTTTTGTCAATTCTGACCCGTTTCATGGACTATTACTGACCGTTATGGGTTCCCGAAGCGATTTCCATGGTTGTCAAACCCCAAGGTGCGTTTACGTCTCGGTCAGCAACAATCGCAGTTTGGGTCGATTCTGATTTGCCGTTCTTGACTATTACTCAGGTTTCGGATCCCTGAGTGATTTCCACGATTGACAAACCCCGGGGTGCGTTTACGTGTCGGTCTTCAACACTCACAATTTTGGCCAATTCTGGTCCGTTTCGAGCACTATTACCCACTGTTTGGGGGTCCCCGAGTGATCTCCACGATTAACAAACCCCGAGGTGCGTTTACATGTCGGTCATCATCACTCACAGTTTTCGCTAATTCTCGCGTGTTTCGTGGTCTATTACTCGCCGTTTTGGGGTCCCGAAGCGATTTCCATAGTTGTTGAACCCCAAGGTCCGCTTACGTGTCGGTCATCAACACTCACAGTTTTGGCCTATTCGTGCCCGTTTCTTGGATTATTACTCTCTGTTTTTGGGTCCCGAAGTGATTTTCACGATTGATGATCCCCGGGGTGCATTTACATGTCCTTCGTCAACACTCACAGTTTTGGCTAATTCTGACCCGTTTCGTGGACTATTACTCACCGTTTTGGGGTCCCTAAGAGATTTCCATAGTTGTTGAACCCCAAGGTGCACTTAGGTGTTGGTCATCAACACTCACAGTTTTTGCCGATTCTGGCGCGTTTCGTGGACTATTACTCACTGTTTTGAGGTCTTGGAGTGATTTCCACGATTTACGAACCCCGAGGTGCGTTTATGTATCGGTCATCAACACTCACAGATTTTGCCGATTCTGGCCCGTTTCGTGGACTATTACTCATTTTGGGGTCTTGGAGTGATTTCCACGGTTAACGAACCCCGATGTGCATTTATGTGTCGGTCATTAACGCTCGCGGTTTTTGTCGATTCTGACCCATTTCTTGGACTATTACTCACCGTTTTGTGGTCCCAAAGCGATTTCCATGGTTGTCAAACCCCAAGGGGCGTTTACGTGTCGGTCATCAACACTCTCGGTTTTTGTCGATTCTGGCCCGTTTCGTGGACTATTACTCACCGTTTTGGGGTTCCGAAGCGTTATCCATGGTTGTCAAACCCCAAGGTGTGCTTACATGTCGGTCAGCAACAATCGCAGTTTGGACCGATTCAGGCCCGTTTCTTGGACTATTACTCAGTTTTGGGGCCCCGAAATGATTTCCAAGATTGATGAACCCAGGGGTGTGTTTACGTGTCTGTCCTGAACACTCACAATTTTGGCCGATTCTTGTCCGTTTCGTGCACTATTACTCACTGTTTTGGGGTCCCATAGCGATTTCCACGATTGACGATCCCCGGGGTGCGTTTACGTGTTCATCGTCAACACTCACAGTTATGGCCAATTCTTACCCATTTCATGGACTATTACTCACCGTTTTGGGGTCCCAAAGCGATTTCCATAGTTGTTGAAGCCCAAGGTGCGTTTACGTGTCGGTAAGTAACAAACGCAGTTTGGATCGATTCTGGCCCGTTTCTTGGACTATTACTCAATTTTGGGGTCCCGAAGTGATTTCCAAGATTTACGAACCAAGGGCTGCGTTCAGGTGTCGGTCATTGACACTCACAATTTTGTCCGATTCTTGTCCGTTTCGTGCACTATTACTCACTGTTTTGGGGTCCCAGAGCGATTTCCATGATTGGCGATCCCCAGGGTGCATTTACATGTCAGTTGTCAACACTCACAGTTTTGGCCAATTCTGACCCGTTTCATGGACTATTACTTACTGTTTTGTGGTCCCGGAGTGATTTCCACGATTAACGAACCCTGAGGTGGGTTGATGTGTCGGTCATCAACACTCGCGGTTTGTTGTCGATTCTGACCCGTTTCATGGACTATTACTCACCGTTTTGTGGTCCCAAAGCGATTTCCATGGTTGTCGAACCCCAAAGTGTGCTTACGTGTCGGCTATCAAGACTCGCAGTTTGGGCCGATTCTGGCCCGTTCTTCGACTATTACTCAATTTTGGGGTCCCAAAATGATTTCCATGATTGACGTACCCCTGGGTGCGTTTACGTGTCGGTCATCAACACTCCCAATTTTGGCCGATTCTGGCCCGTTTCATGCACTATTACTCACTGTTTTGGGGTCCCAGAGTGATTTTCACGTTTGACGAACCCAAGGTGCGTTTACATGTCGGTCATCAACACTCGCGGGTTTTTTTTGATTCTGGCCCGTTTCGTGGACTATTACTCACTATTTTGGGGCCCCGAAGCGATTTCCATGGTTGTCAAACACCAAGGGGTGTTTACGTGTCTGTTAGCAACAATCGTAGTTTGGGCCGATTCTCGCCCGTTTCTTGGACTATTACTCAGTTTTGGAGTCCCGAAGTGATTTCCACGATTGACGAACCCTGGGGTGCGTTTACATATCGGTCATCAACACTCACAATTTAGGCTGATGCTGGTCCATTTCATGCACTATACTCACTTTTTAGGGGTCCCAGAGCGATTTCCACGATTGACGATCCCCGGGGTGCGTTTATGTGTCCGTCGTCAACACTCACATTTTGGGCCAATTCTTACCCATTTCTTGGACTATTACTCAACGTTTTGGGGTCCCGAAGCGATTTTTATAGTTGTTGAGCCCCAAGGTGCGCTTACGTGTCGGTCATCAACAATCGCAGTTTTGGCCGATTCTAGCCCGTTTCTTGGACTATTACTCACTGTTTTGGTGTCCTGGAGTGATTTTCACCATTGACGAACCCCGGGGTGAGTTTACATGTCGGTCAGCGGCACTCGCGGTTTTTGTCGATTCTGGCCTGTTTCATGGACTATTACTCACCGTTTTGGGGTCCTGAAGCGATTTCCATGGTTGTGAAACCCCAAGGTGCAGTTACGTGTCGGTCAGCAACAATCTCAGTTTGGGTCGATTCTGGCCCGTTTCTTGGACTATTACTCAGTTTTGGGATCCCGTAGTGATTTCCACGATTGACAAACCCCGGGGTGCATTTACGTTCCAGTCTTCAACACTCACAATTTTGGCCAATTCTGGTCCGTTTCGAGCACTATTACCCACTGTTTGGGGGTCCTCGAGTGATCTCCATGATTCACAAACCCCGAGGTGCGTTTATGTGTCGGTCATCATCACTCACAGTTTTCGCCGATTCTCTCGTGTTTCGTGGTCTATTACTCGCCGTTTTGGGGTCCCAAAGCGATTTCCATAGTTGTTGAACCCCAAGGCCCGCTTACGTGTCGGTCATCAACACTCACAGTTTTGGCCGATTCTTACTTGTTTCTTGGACTATTACTCTCTGTTTTTGGGTCCCGGAGTGATTTTCACGATTGACGATTCCCGGGGTGCATTTACGTGTCCGTCGTCAACACTCACAGTTTTGGCCAATTCTGACCCGTTTCGTGGACTATTACTCACCGTTTTGGGGTCCCTAAGAGATTTCCAGTTGTTGAACCCCAAGGTGCGCTTACGTGTTGGTCATCAACACTCACAGTTTTTGCCGATTCTGGCCCGTTTCTTGGACTATTACTGACTGTTTTGAGGTCTTGGAGTCATTTCCACGATTTACGAACCCCGAGGTGCGTTTATGTGTCGGTCATCAACAATCACAGTTTTTGCCGATTCTGGCCCGTTTCGTGGACTATTACTCATTTTGGGGTCTTGGAGTGATTTCCATGGTTAACGAACCCCGATGTGCGTTTATGTGTCGGTCATCAACACTCGCGGTTTTTATCGATTCTGACCCGTTTCTTGAACTATTACTCACCGTTTTGTGGTCCCAAAGCGATTTCCATGGTTGTCAAACCCCAAGGGGCGTTTACGTGTCGGTCATCAACACTCGCGGTTTTTGTCGATTCTGGCCCGTTTCATGGACTATTACTCACCGTTTTGGGGTTCGGAAGCGTTATCCGTGGTTGTCAAACCCCAAGGTGTGCTTACATGTCGGTCAGCAACAATCGCAGTTTGGACCGATTCTGGCCCGTTTCTTGGACTATTACTCAGTTTTGGGGCCCCAAAGTGATTTCCAAGATTGACGAACCCAGGGGTGCGTTTATGTGTCGGTCCTGAACACTCACAATTTTGGCCGATTCTTGTCCGTTTCGTTAGCTATTACTCACTATTTTGGGGTCCCAGAGCGATTTACACAATTGAAGATCCTCGGGGTGCATTTACGTGTCCGTCTTCAACACTCACAGTTACTGCCAATTCTGACCCGTTTCGTGGACTATTACTCACCGTTTTGGGGTCCCGAAGCGAGTTCCATTGTTTTTGAACCCCAAGGTGTGCTTACGTGTTGGTCATCAACACTCATAGTTTTTGCCGATTCTGGCCCATTCTTCGACTATTACTCACTGTTTTAGGGTCCCGGAGTGATTTCCACGATTAACGAACCCCGAGGTGCGTTTACGTGTCTGTCGTCAACACTCACAATTTTGGCAGATTCTGGCCGATTTTGTGCACTATTACTCACTGTTTTGGGGTCCCGGAGTGATTTTCACGTTTGAAAAACCCCAGGGTGTGTTTACATGTCGGTCATCAACACTCGCGATTTTTTACGATTCCGGCCCGTTTCGTGGACCATTACTCACCGTTTTGGGGTCCCGAAGCGATTTCCATAGTTGTTGAACCCCAAGGTGCGCTTACGTGTCGGTCATCAACACTCACAGTTTTTGCCGATTCTGGCCCGTTTCGTGCACTATTACTCACTGTTTTGGGGTCTTGGAGTGATTTCCACGGTTGACGAACCCCGATGTGCGTTTATGTGTCGGTCATCAACACTCGCGGTTTTTGTCGATTCTGACCCGTTTCTTGAACTATTACTCACCGTTTTGTGGTCCCAAAGCGATTTCCATGGTTGTCAAACCCCAAGGGGCATTTACGTGTCGGTCATCAACACTCGCGGTTTTTGTCGATTCTGGCCCGTTTCATGGACTATTACTCACCGTTTTGGGGTTCCGAAGCGTTATCCGTGGTTGTCAAACCCCAAGGTGTGCTTACATGTCGGTCAGCAACAATCGCAGTTTGGACCGATTCTGGCCCGTTTCTTGGACTATTACTCAGTTTTGGGGCCCCAAAGTGATTTCCAAGATTGATGAACCCAGGGGTGCGTTTATGTGTCCGTCCTGAACACTCACAATTTTGGCCGATTCTTGTCCGTTTCGTTAGCTATTACTCACTGTTTTGGGGTCCCAGAGCGATTTACACGATTGAAGATCCCCGGGGTGCATTTACGTGTCCGTCTTCAACACTCACAGTTACTGCCAATTCTGACCCGTTTCGTGGACTATTACTCACCGTTTTGGGGTCCCGAAGCGAGTTCCATAGTTTTTGAACCCCAAGGTGTGCTTACGTGTTGGTCATCAACACTCATAGTTTTTGCCGATTCTGGCCCATTCTTCGACTATTACTCACTGTTTTAGGGTCCCGGAGTGATTTCCACGATTAACGAACCCTGAGGTGCGTTTACGTGTCTGTCGTCAACACTCACAATTTTGGCAGATTCTGGTCGATTTTGTGCACTATTACTCACTGTTTTGGGGTCCCGGAGTGATTTTCACGTTCGAAAAACCCCAGGGTGCGTTTACATGTCGGTCATCAACACTCGCAATTTTTTACGATTCCGGCCCGTTTCGTGGACCATTACTCACCGTTTTGGGGTCCCGAAGCGATTTCCATGGTTGTCAAACCCCTAGGGTTGTTTACGTGTCTGTCAGCAACAATTGTAGTTTGGGCCGATTCTGGCCCGTTTGGACTATTACTCAGTTTTGGAGTCCCGAAGTGATTTCCACGATTGACGAACCCCGGGGTGCGTTTACGTGTCGGTCATCAACACTCACAATTTAGGCTGATTCTGGTCCGTTTCGTGCACTATTACTCACTGTTTTGGGGTCCCAAAGCGAGTTCCACGATTGATGATCCCCGGGGTGCGTTTACATGTCCGTCGTCAACACTCATAGTTTTGGCCAATTCTTACCCATTTCGTGGACTATTACTTACCGTTTTGGGGTCCCGAAGCGATTTCCATAGTTGTTGAACCCCAAGGTGCGCTTACGTGTCGGTCATCAACACTCATAGTTTTGACTGATTCTAGACCGTTTCTTAAACTATTACTCATTGTTTTGGGGTCCCGGAGTGATTTTCACGATTGACGAACCCCGAGGTGCGTTTACGTGTCGGTCCTCAACACTCGCGGTTTTTGTCGATTCTGTCCCGTTTCATGTACTATTACTCACCGTTTTGTGGTCCCAATGCTATTTCCATGGTTGTCGAACCCAAAGTGTGCTTATTTGTTGGTCATCAAGACTCGCAGTTTGGGCCGATTCTGGCCCGTTTCTTCGACTATTACACAATTTTAGGGTCCCGAAATAATTTCCACGATTGACGTACCCCGGGGTGCGTTTACGTGTCGGTCATCAACACTCACAATTTTGGCAGATTCTGGTCCGTTTCGTGCACTATTACTCACTGTTTTGGGGTCCCGGAGTGATTTTCACGATTGACGAACCCCGGGGTGCGTTTACATGTCGGTCATCAACACTCGCGATTTTTTTCGATTCTAGCCCGTTTCGTGGACCATTACTCACCGTTTTGGGGTCCCGAAGCGATTTCCATGGTTGTCAAACCCCTAGGGATGTTTACGTGTCTGTCAGCAACAATTGTAGTTTGGGCCGATTCTGGCCCGTTTTGGACTATTACTCAGTTTTGGAGTCCCGAAGTGATTTCCACGATTGACGAACCCCGGGGTGCGTTTACGTGTCGGTCATCAACACTCACAATTTAGGCTGATTCTGGTCCGTTTCGTGCACTATTACTCACTGTTTTGGGGTCCCAAACCGAGTTCCACGATTGATGATCCCGAGGTGCGCGTACGTGTCCGTCGTCAACACTCATAGTTTTGGCCAATTCTTACCCATTTCGTGGACTATTACTTACCATTTTGGGGTCCCGAAGCGATTTCCATAGTTGTTGAACCCCAAGGTGCGCTTACGTGTCGGTCATCAACACTCATAGTTTTGACTGATTCTAGACCGTTTCTTAAACTATTACTCATTGTTTTGGGGTCCCGGAGTGATTTTCACGATTGACGAACACCGGGGTGCGTTTACATGTCGGTCATCGACACCCGCGGTTTTTGTCAATTCTGACCCGTTTCATGGACTATTACTGACCGTTTTGGGTTCCCGAAGCGATTTCCATGGTTGTCAAACCCCAAGGTGCGTTTACGTGTCGGTCAGCAACAATCGCAGTTTGGGTCGATTCTGGCCCGTTTCTTGGACTATTACTCAGGTTTGGGATCCCTGAGTGATTTCCACGATTGACAAACCCCGGGGTGCGTTTACGTGTCGGTCTTCAACACTCACAATTTTGGCCAATTCTGGTCCGTTTCGAGCACTATTACTCACTGTTTGGGGGTCCCCGAGTGATTTCCACGATTAACAAACCCCGAGGTGCGTTTACGTGTCGGTCATCATCACTCACAGTTTTTGCTAATTCTCGCGTGTTTCGTGGTCTATTACTCGCCGTTTTGGGGTCCCGAAGCGATTTCCATAGTTGTTGAACCCCAAGGTCCGCTTACGTGTCGGTCATCAACACTCACAGTTTTGGCCGATTCGTGCCCGTTTCTTGGATTATTACTCTCTGTTTTTGGGTCCCGAAGTGATTTTCACGATTGATGATCCCCGGAGTGCATTTACATGTCCTTCGTCAACACTCACAGTTTTGGCTAATTCTGACCATTTTCGTGGACTATTACTCACCGTTTTGGGGTCCCTAAGAGATTTGCATAGTTGTTGAACCCCAAGGTGCACTTAGGTGTTGGTCATCAACACTCATAGTTTTTGCCGATTCTGGCGCGTTTCGTGGACTATTACTCACTGTTTTGAGGTCTTGGAGTGATTTCCACGATTTACTGAACCCCGAGTGCGTTTATGTATCGGTCATCAACACTCACAGATTTTGCCGATTCTGGCCCGTTTAGTGGACTATTACTCATTTTGGGGTCTTGGGTGATTTCCACGGTTAACGAACCCGATGTGCATTTATGTGTCGGTCATTAACGCCATGGTTTTTGTCGATTCTGACCCATTTCTTGGACTATTACTCACCGTTTGTGGTCCCAAAGCGATTTCCATGGTTGTCAAACCCCAAAGGCGTTCGTGTCGGTCATCAATACTCTTGGTTTTTGTCGATTCTGGCCCGTTTCATGGACTATTACTCACCGTTTTGGGGTTCCGAAGCGTTATCCGTGGTTGTCAAACCCCAAGGTGTGCTTACATGTCGGTCAGCAACAATCGCAGTTTGGACCGATTCTGGCCCGTTTCTTGGACTATTACTCAGTTTTGGGGCCCCAAAGTGATTTCCAAGATTGACGAACCCAGGGGTGCGTTGATGTGTCGGTCCTGAACACTCACAATTTTGGCCGATTCTTGTCCGTTTCGTTAGCTATTACTCACTGTTTTGGGGTCCCAGAGCGATTTACACGATTGAAGATCCCCGGGGTGCATTTACGTGTCCGTCTTCAACACTCACAGTTTTGGCCAATTCTGACCCGTTTCGTGGACTATTACTCACCGTTTTGGGGTCCCGATGCGAGTTCCATAGTTGTTGAACCCCAAGGTGTGCTTACGTGTTTGTCATCAACACTCATAGTTTTTGCCGATTCTGGCTCGTTTTGTGGACTACTACTCACTGTTATAGGGTCCCGGAATGATTTCCACGATTAACGAACCCCGAGGTGCGTTGATGTGTCGGTCATCAACACTCGCGGTTGTTGTTGATTCTGACCCATTTTGTGGTCCCAAAGCGATTTCCATGGCTGTCGAACCCCAAAGTGTACTTACGTGTTGGCCATCAAGACTCGCAGTTTGGACCGATTCTGGCCCGTTCTTCGACTATTACTCAATTTTGGGGTCCCGAAATGATGTCCATGATTGACGTACCCCGGGGTGCGTTTACACTCACAATTTTGGCAGATTCTGGTCGGTTTCTTGCACTATTACTCACTATTTTGGGGTGCTGGAGTGATTTTCATGTTTGACGAACCCCAGGGTGCGTTTACATGTCAGTCATCAACACTCGCGGTTTTTTTTTATTCTGGCCCGTTTCGTGGACTATTACTCACCGTTCTGGGGTCCCGAAGCGATTTCCATGGTTGTCAAATCCCAAGGGGTGTTTACGTGTCTGTCAGCAACAATCGTAGTTTGGGCCAATTCTGGCCCGTTTCTTGGACTATTACTCAGTTTTGGAGTCCCGATGTGATTTCCACGATTGACGAACCCCGAGGTGCGTTTACGTGTCGGTCATCAACACTCACAATTTAGGCTAATTCTGGTCCGTTTCGTGCACTATTACTCACTATTTTGGGGTCCCAGAGCTATTTCCACGATTGACGATCCCCGGGGTGCGTTCACGTGTTCGTCGTCAACACTCACAGTTATGGCCAATTCTTACCCATTTCGTGGACTATTATTCACCATTTTGGGGTCCCAAAGCGATTTCCATAGTTGTTGAACCCCAAGGTGCATTTACGTGTCAGTCAGTAACAAACGCAGTTTGGATCGATTCTGGCCCGTTTCTTGGACTATTACTCAGTTTTGGGGTCCCGAAGTGATTTCCAAGATTTACGAACCAAGGGCTGCGTTTAGGTGTCGGTCATTGACACTCACAATTTTGTCCGATTCTTGTCCGTTTTGTGCACTATTACTCATTGTTTTGGGGTCCCAGAGCGATTTCCACGATTGGCGATCCCCAGGGTGCATTTACATGTCAGTTGTCAACACTCACAGTTTTGGCCAATTCTGACCCGTTTCGTGGACTATTACTTACTGTTTTGGGGGTCCCGGAGTGATTTCCACGATTAACGAACCCTGAGGTGGGTTGATGTGTCGATCATCAACACTCGCGGTTTGTTGTCGATTCTGACCCGTTTCGTGGACTATTACTCACCGTTTTGTGGTCCCAAAGCGATTTCCATGGTTGTCGAACCCCAAAGTGTGCTTACGTGTCGGCTATCAAGACTCTCAGTTTGGGCCGATTCTGGCCCGTTCTTCGACTATTACTCAATTTTGGGGTCCCAAAATGATTTCCATGATTGACGTACCCCGGGGTGCGTTTACGTGTCGGTCAACAACACTCCCAATTTTGGGCGATTCTGGCCCGTTTCATGCACTATTACTCACTGTTTTGGGGTCCCAGAGTGATTTTCACGTTTGACGAACCCCAGGGTGCGTTTACATGTCGGTCATCAACACTCGCGGGTTTTTTTTTTATTCTGGCCCGTTTCATGGACTATTACTCGCTGTTTTGGGGCCCCGAAGCGATTTCCATGGTTGTCAAACACCAAGGGGTGTTTACGTGTCTGTTAGCAACAATCGCAGTTTGGGCCGATTCTGGCCCGTTTCTTGGACTATTACTCAGTTTTGGAGTCCCGAAGTGATTTTCACAATTGACGAACCCTGGGGTGCGTTTACATGTCGGTCATCAACACTCACAATTTAGGCTGATGCTGGTCCATTTCGTGCACTATACACACTTTTTGGGGGTCCCAGAGCGATTTCCACGATTGACGATCCCCGGGGTGCGTTTATGTGTCCGTCGTCAACACTCACATTTTTTGGCCAATTCTTACCCATTTCTTGGACTATTACTCAAGGTTTTGGGGTCCCGAAGCGATTTTCATAGTTGTTGAACCCCAAGGTGCGCTTACGTGTCGGTCATCAACACTCGCAGTTTTGGCCGATTCTAGCCCGTTTCTTGGACTATTACTCACTGTTTTGGTGTCCTGGAGTGATTTTCACCATTGGCGAACCCCAGGGTGAGTTTACATGCCGGTCAGCGACACTCGCGATTTTTGTCGATTCTGGCCTGTTTCATGGACTATTACTCACCGTTTTGGGGTCCTGAAGCGATTTCCATGGTTGTCAAACCCCAAGGTGCATTTACGTGTCGGTCAGCAACAATCTCAGTTTGGGTCGATTCTGGCCCGTTTCTTGGACTATTACTCAGTTTTGGGATCCCGTAGTGATTTCCACGATTGACAAACCCCGGGGTGCATTTACGTTCCAGTCTTCAACACTCACAATTTTGGCCAAGTCTGGTCCTTTTCGAGCACTATTACCCACTGTTTGGGGGTCCCCAAGTGATCTCCATGATTAACAAACCCCGAGGTGCGTTTACGTGTCGGTCATCATCACTCACAGTTTTCGCCGATTCTCTCGTGTTTCGTGGTCTATTACTCGCCGTTTTGGGGTCCCGAAGCGATTTCCATAGTTGTTGAACCCCAAGGCCCGCTTACGTGTCGGTCATCAACACTCATAGTTTTGGCCGATTCTTACCTGTTTCTTGGACTATTACTCTCTGTTTTTGGGTCCCGGAGTGATTTTCACGATTGACGATTCCCGGGGTGCATTTACGTGTCCGTCGTCAACACTCACAGTCTTGGCCAATTCTGACCCGTTTCATGGACTATTACTCACCGTTTTGGGGTCCCTAAGAGATTTCCATAGTTGTTGAACCCCAAGGTTCGCTTACGTGTTGGTCATCAACACTCACAGTTTTTGCTGATTCTGCCCGTTTCTTGGACTATTACTCACTGTTTTGAGGTCTTGGAGTGATTTCCACGATTCTGAACCCCGAGTGCGTTTATGTGTCGGTCATCAACAATCACAGTTTTGCCGATTCGGCCCGTTTAGTGGACTATTACTCATTTTGGGGTCTTGGTGATTTCCATGGTTAACGAACCCGATGTGCGTTTATGTGTCGGTCATCAACACTTCGCGGTTTTTGTCGATTCTGACCCGTTTCTTGAACTATTACTCACCGTTTTGTGGTCCCAGCGATTTCCATGGTTGTCAAACCCCAAAGGCGTTTACGTGTCGGTCATCA
Organism: Aegilops longissima; assembly: GCA_021605205.1. Lineage (NCBI taxonomy): Eukaryota > Viridiplantae > Streptophyta > Magnoliopsida > Poales > Poaceae > Aegilops > Aegilops longissima. Next base: position 9,813 of record JAHIAM010003436.1, on the reverse strand, counting down.
ACACTCGCAGTTTTTGTCGATTCTGGCCCGTTTCATGGACTATTACTCACCGTTTTGGGGGTTCCGAAGCGTTATCCGTGGTTGTCAAACCCCAAGGTGTGCTTACATGTCGGTCAGCAACAATCGCAGTTTGGACCGATTCTGGCCCGTTTCTTGGACTATTACTCAGTTTTGGGGCCCCGAAGAGATTTCCAAGATTGACGAACCCAGGGGTGCGTTTATGTGTCGGTCCTGAACACTCACAATTTTGGCCGATTCTTGTCTGTTTCGTTAGCTATTACTCACTGTTTTGGGGTCCTAGAGCGATTTACACGATTGAAGATCCCCGGGGTGCATTTACGTGTCCGTCTTCAACACTCACAATTTTGGCCAATTCTGACCCGTTTCGTGGACTATTACTCACCGTTTTGGGGTCCCGAAGCGAGTTCCATAGTTGTTGAACCCCAAGGTGTGCTTACGTGTTGGTCATCAACACTCATAGTTTTTGCCGATTCTGGCCCATTCTTCGACTATTACTCACTGTTTTAGGGTCCCGGAGTGATTTCCAGGATTAACGAACCCCGAGGTGCGTTTACATGTCTGTCATCAACACTCACAATTTTGGCAGATTCTGGTCGATTTCGTGCACTATTACTCACTGTTTTGGGGTCCCGGAGTGATTTTCACGTTTGACGAACCCCAGGGTGCGTTTACATGTCGGTCATCAACACTCGCGGTTTTTTTCGATTCTGGCCCGTTTCATGGACTATTACTCACCGTTTTGGGGTCCCGAAGCGATTTCCATGGTTGTCAAATCCCAAGGGGTGTTTACGTGTCTGTCAGCAACAATCACAGTTTGGGCCATTTCTGGCCCGTTTCTTGGACTATTGCTCAGTTTTGGAGTCCCGAAGTGTCCATGATTGACGAACCCCGAGGTGCGTTTACGTGTCGGTCATCAACACTCACAATTCAAGCTAATTCTGGTCCGTTTCGTGCACTATTACTCACTGTTTTGGGGTCCCAGAGCGATTTCCAGGATTGACGATCCCCGGGGTGCGTTTACGTGTTCGTCGTCAACACTTACAGTTTTGGCCAATTCTTACCCATTTCATGGACTATTACTCACCATTTTGGGGTCCCGAAGCGATTTCCATAGTTGTTGAACCCCAAGGTGCGTTTACGTGTCAGTCAGTAACAAACGCAGTTTGGACCGATTCTGGCCCGTTTCTTGGACTATTACTCAGTTTTGGGGTCCCGAAGTGATTTCCAAGGTTGACGAACCCAGGGCTGCGTTAAGGTGTCGGTCATTGACACTCACAATTTTGTCTGATTCTTGTCCGTTCCGTGCACTATTACTCACTGTTTTGGGGTCTCAGAGAGATTTCCACGATTGGCGATCCCCGAGGTGCATTTATGTGTCAGTCGTCAACACTCACAGTTTTGGCCAATTCTGACCGGTTTTGTGGACTATTAGTCATTGTTTTGGGGTCCCGGAGTGATTTCCATGATTAACGAACCCTGAGGTGCGTTGATGTGTCGGTCATCAACACTCGCGGTTTGTTGTCGATTCTGACCCGTTTCGTGGCGTATTACTCACCGTTTTGTGGTCCCAAAGCTATTTCCATGGTTGTCGAACCCCTAAGTGTGCTTACGTGTCGGCTATCAAGACTCGCAGTTTGGGCCGATTCTGGCCCGTTCTTCGACTATTACTCAATTTTGGGGTCCCGAAATGATGTCCATGATGGATGTACCCCGGGGTGCGTTTACATGTTGGTCATCAACACTCACAATTTTGGCAGATTCTGGTCGGTTTCATGCACTATTACTCACTGTTTTGGGGTCCCGGAGTGATTTTCACGTTTGACGAACCCCAGGGTGCGTTTACATGTCGGTAATCTACACTCGCGGTTTTTTCGATTCTGGCCTGTTTCGTGGACTATTACTCACCGTTTTGGGGTCCCGAAGCGATTTCCATGGATGTCAGATCCCAAGGGGTGTTTAGTGTCTGTCAGCAACAATCGCAGTTTGGGCCGATTCTGGCCCATTTCTTGGACTATTACTCAGTTTTGGAGCCCTGAAGTGATTTCCACGGTTGACGAACCCCGAGGTGCGTTTACGTGTTCGTCGTCAACACTCACAGTTTTGGCCAATTCTTAACCATTTCGTGGACTATTACTCACCGTTTTGGGGTCCCAAAGCGATTTCCATAGTTGTTGAACCCCAAGGTGCGTTTACGTGTCGGTTAGTAACAAACACAGTTTGGACCGATTCTGGCCCGTTTCTTGGACTATTACTCAGTTTTGGGGTCCCGAAGTGATTTCCAAGATTGACGGACCCAAAGCAGCGTTTAGGTGTCGGTCATTGACACTCACAATTTTGGCCAATTCTTGTCCGTTTCGTGCACTATTACTCACTCTTTTGGGGTCCCAGAGCGATTTCCACGATTGGCGATCCCCGGGGTGCATTTACGTGTCAGTCGTCAACACTCACAGTTTTGGCCAATTCTGACCCGTTTCGTGGACAATTACTCTCTGTTTTGGGGTCCCGGAGTGATTTCCACGATTAATGAACCCTGAGGTGCGTTGATGTGTCGGTCATCAACACTCGTGGGTTGTTGTCGATTCTGACCCGTTTCGTGGACTATTACTCACGGATTTGTGGTCCCAAAGAGATTTCCATGGTTGTCGAACCCCAAAGTGTGCTTACGTGTCGGCTATCAAGACTCGCAGTTTGGGCCGATTCTGGCCCATTCTTCGACTATTACTCAATTTTGGGCTCCCAAAATGATTTCCGTGATTGACATACCCCGGGGTGCGTTTACGTGTCGGTCATCAACACTCCCAATTTTGGCCGATTCTGGTCCGTTTCATGCACTATTACTGACTGTTTTGGGGTCCCGCAGTGATTTTCACAATTGACGAACCGCAGGGTGCGTTTACATGTCGGTCATCAGCACTCGCCGTTTTTTTTCGAGTCTGGCCCGTTTCGTGGACTATTACTTACTGTTTTGGGGTCCCGAAGCAATTTCCATGGTTTTCAAACACCAAGGGGTGTTTACGTGTCTATCAGGAACAATCGCAGTTTGGGCCGATTCTGGCCCGTTTCTTGGACTATTACTCAGTTTTGGAGTCCCGAAGTGATTTCCACGATTGATGAACCCTGGGGTGCGTTTACGTGCCGGTCATCAACACGCACAATTTAGGCTGATGCTTGTCTATTTTGTGCACTATGCTCACTGTTTTGGGGGTCCCAGAGCGATTTCCACGATTGACGATCCCCGGGGTGCGTTTACCTGTCTGTCGTCAACACTCACAGTTTTGGCCAATTCTTACCCATTTCGTGGACTATTACTCACCGTTTTGGGGCCCAAAAGAGATTTCCATAGTTGCTGAACCCCAAGGTGCGCTTACGTGTCGGTCATGAACACTCGCATTTTTGACCGATTCTAGCCTGGTTCTTGGACTATTACTCACTGTTTTGGGGTCTCGGAGTGATTTTCACGATTGACGAACCCCAGGGTCCGTTTTCATGTCGGTCATCGATACTCGCGGTTTTTGTCGATTCTGGCCCGTTTCATGGACTATTATTCACCGTTTTGATGTCCCGAAGCGATTTCCATGGTTGTCAAACCCCAAGGTGCGTTTACGTGTCGGTCAGCAACAATCGCAGTTTGGACCGATTCTGGCCCGTTTCTTGGACTATTACTCAGTTTTAGGGTCCTGAAGTGTTTTCCAAGATTGATGAACCCAGGGGTGCGTTTACGTGTCGGTCATGAACACTCACAATTTTGGCTGATTCTTGTCCATTTCGTGGACTATTACTCACTGTTTTGTGGTCGTAAATCGATTTCCATGGTTTTTGAACCCAAAGTGTGCTTACGTGTTGGTCATCAAGACTCGCAGTTTGGGCCGATTCTGGCCCGTTTCTTCGACTATTACTCAATTTTGGGGTCCCGAAGTGATTTTCCACGATTGACGAACCCGGGGTGCGTTTACGTGTCGATCATCAACACTCCCAATTATGGCTAATTCTGGTCCATTTCGTGCACTATTACTCACTGTTTTGGGGTCCCGGAGTGATTTTCACGATTGATGAACCCCGGGGTGCGTTTACGTGTCGGTCATCATCACTCATAGTTTTCACCCATTCTCGCCTGTTTCGTGGTCTATTACTCGCCGTTTTGGTGTCCTGAAGCGATTTCTGTAGTTGTTGAACCCCAAGGTCCGCTTACGTGTCGGTCATCAACACTCACAGTTTTGACCGATTCTTGCCCGTTTCTCGGACTATTACTCACTGTTTTGGGGTCCCGGAGTGATTTTCACGATTGACGATCCCCGGGGTGCATTTACGTGTCCGTCGTCAACACTCACAGTTTTGGCCAATTCTGACCCGTTTCGTGGACTATTACTCACCGTTTTGGGGTCTGAGGGAGTCCTGGACTGGGGGTTTGTCTAGATAACCGAACTATCACCGTTGGCCGGACTCCTGGACTATGAAGATACAAGATTGAAGACTTCGTCCCGTGTCCGGATGGGAATTTCCTTGGCGTGGAAGGCAAGCTTGGCGATACGGATATGTAGATCTCCTACCATTGTAACCGACTCTGTGTAACCCTAACCCTATCCGGTGTCTATATAAACCGGAGGGTTTTAGTCCGTAGGACAGACAACAATCATACCATAGGCTAGCTTCTAGGGTTTAGCCTCCTTGATCTCGTGGTAAATCTACTCTTGTACTACCCATATCATCAATATTAATCAAGCAGGGTAGGGTTTTACCTCCATCGAGAGGGCCCGAACTTGGGTAAAAATACCGTGTCCCTTGTCTCCTGTTACCATCCGCCTAGACGCACAGTTCGGGACCCCTACCGAGATCCACGGTTTTGACACCGACATTGGTGCTTTCATTGAGAGTTCCTGCGTATGCGTCACCTTTAGGCCCGATGGCTCCTTCGATCATCAACAACGACGCGGTCCGGGTGAGACCTTTCTTCCGGACAGATCTTCAGTATTCGGCGGCTTTGCATCATGGGCCAATTCAGTTGGCCATCCGGAGCAGATCGAAGCTTCGCCCGCCATCAGGTCAGATTTGGGAGTTTGAACTACACGGCTGACATCCGCGGAGACTTGATCTTCGACGGATTTCGAGCCACAGCCAAGCGCACCGCACTGTCTCGATGGGCATGATCTAGCTCTGCACCAGCAAGGTCCACGAGGTCGCACCGGCGTCCGCTCCGACCCTTAGCTCGGGCCGACTTTCGCTGATCGAGGGCGAGTGGTTGGACACCGCCTCGGGGCTACGATCTCGACGGCGATTGAGCCGAACACCATCTCTGTCCTTTGCGAAGCCCATGACTCCGAGGTGCCGGACTCCTCTCCGGACTCCGAACCTCCCGCGCCCCTGCCAATCAAATCCGATTGGGCGCCGGTTATGGAGTTCACTGCCGTGGACATCTTTCAGCACTCGCCCTTTGGCGACATCCTGAATTCACTAAAGTCTCTCTCTTTATCGGAGAGCCTGGCGGACTATGGTCGGGAAGGTTGGGATGCGGACGATGAAGAAATTCAACGCCCACCCACCACCCACTTTGTAGCCACTGCCGATGATTTAACCGACATGCTCGACTTCAACTCCAAAGACATCGGCGGTATGGGCGGCGATGCAGGGAGACAACAAGAACCAGCGCCTACGAGGCACCGGAAGGCCACCTCGTCATCGACATATACATAGTGGATATCCCAAAAGATGGGAGCGGCGATGGAACAGCGGAGGATGACCCTCCAAGAAACAGCCTGCGCCAAGGCGTCGGCGGCGCCGATCTAAATCCCGCCACAAAGAAGCGGTGATTCCGGCACGGAGATAATAACACCGGACGGTGCGAAGAAAACCCCTCCAAAGAGGATTCAACACAGGAGGAGGGAGAAGCCAGCCCTCATGATAGAGCGGCAGACAAAGAGGTAGAGGACGATAATTATATGCCTCACTCTTTTGGGGTCCCAGAGCGATTTCCACGATTGACGAACCCCGGGGTGCGTTTACATGTCAGTCATGGACACTCGCGGTTTTTGTCGATTCTGTCTCGTTTCATGGACTATTACTCACCGTTTTGAGGTCCCGAAGCAATTTGCATGGATGTCAAACCCCAAGGTGCGTTTACGTGTCGGTCTGCAACAATCGCAGTTTTTGTCGATTCTGGCCCGTTTCTTGGACTATTACTCAGTTTTGGGGTCCTGAAGTGTTTTCCAAGATTGACGAACCCATGGGTGCGTCTATGTGTGGTTCATCAACACTTACATTTTTGGCCGATTCTTGTCCATTTCGTGCACTATTACTCACTCTTTTGCGGTCCTAGAGCGATTTCCACGATTGACGATCCCCGGGGTGCATTCTGACCCGCTTTGTGGACTATTACTCACCGTTTGGGGTCCCGAGGAGATTTTCATAGTTGTTGAACCCCAAGGTGCGCTTATGTGTCGGTCATCAACACTCAAAGTTTTTGCCGATTCTGACCCATTTCATGGACTATTACTCACTGTTTTGGGGTCTTGGAGTGATTTCCACGATTAACGAACCCCGAGGTGCGTTTATGTGTCGGTCATCAATACTCGCGGTTTTTTGTCGATTCTGACCCATTTCGTGGACTATTACTCACCGTTTTGTGGTCCCAAAGCGATTTCGTTGGTTATCGAACCCCAAAGTGTGCTTACGTGTTGGTCATCAAGACTCGCAGTTTGGGCTGATTCTGACCCGTCTCTTCGACTATTACTCAATTATGGGTCCCAAAGTGATTTCCATGATTGACGAACCCCGGGGTGCGTTTACGTGTCGGTCATCAACAATCCCAATTTTGGCCGATTCTGGTCCGTTTCGTGCACTATTACTCACTGTTTTGGGCTCCCGTATTGATTTTCATGATTGACGAACCCCGGGGTACGTTTACGTGTCGATAATCAACACTCGCGGTTTTTGTCGATTCTGGCTCGTCTCATGAACCCCGGGGTACGCATTACTCACCGTTTTGGTGTCCCGAAGAGATTTCCATGGTTGTCAAACCCCAAGGTGCGTTTATGTGTTGGTCAACAACAATCGCAGTTTGGGTCGATTCTGGCCCGTTTCTTGGACTATTACTCAGTTTTGGTGTTCCGAAGTGATTTCCAAGATTGATGAACCCAGGGGTGCGTTTACGTGTCGGTCATCAACACTCACAATTTTGGCCGATTCTTGTCCGTTTCGTGCATTACTCACTGTTTTGGGGTCCCAGAGCGATTTCCCCGATTGACGAACCCCGGGGTGCATTTACGTGTCCGTCGTCAACACTCACAGTTTTGGCCAATTCTGACCCGTTTCGTGGACTATTACTCACCGTCTTGGTGTCCCTAAGAGATTTCCATAGTTGTTGAATCCCAAGGTGCCCTTACTTGTCGATCATCAACACTCACAGTTTTTGCCGATTCTGGCCCGTTTCGTGGACTATTACTCACTGTTTTAGGGTCTTGGAGTGATTTCCACGGTTAACGAACCCCGATGTGCGTTTATGTGTCGGTCATCAACACTCACAGTTTTGACCGATTCTTGCCCGTTTCTTGGACTATTACTCACTGTTTTGGGGTCCCGGAGTGATTTTCACGATTGACGATCCCCGGGGTGCATTTACGTGTCCGTCGTCAACACTCACAGTTTTGGCCAATTCTGACCCGTTTCGTGGACTATTACTCACCGTTTTGGGGTCTGAGGGAGTCCTGGACTGGGGGTTTGTCTAGATAGCCGAACTATCACCGTTGGCCGGACTCCTGGACTATGAAGATACAAGATTGAAGACTTCGTCCCGTGTCCGGATGGGACTTTCCTTGGCGTGGAAGGCAAGCTTGGCGATACGGATATGTAGATCTCCTACCATTGTAACCGACTCTGTGTAACCCTAACCCTATCCGGTGTCTATATAAACCGGAGGGTTTTAGTCCGTAGGACAGACAACAATCATACCATAGGCTAGCTTCTAGGGTTTAGCCTCCTTGATCTCGTGGTAAATCTACTCTTGTACTACCCATATCATCAATATTAATCAAGCAGGAGTAGGGTTTTACCTCCATCGAGAGGGCCCGAACTTGGGTAAAAATACCGTGTCCCTTGTCTCCTGTTACCATCCGCCTAGACGCACAGTTCGGGACCCCCTACCCGAGACCGCCGGTTTTGACACCGACATTGGTGCTTTCATTGAGAGTTCCTCTGTGTCGTCACCTTTAGGCCCGATGGCTCCTTCGATCATCAACAACGACGCGGTCCAGGGTGAGACCTTTCTTCCCGGACAGATCTTCGTATTCGGCGGCTTTGCATCATGGGCAATTCAGTTGGCCATCTGAGCGATCGAAGCTTCGCCCCGGCCATCAGGTCAGATTTGGGAGTTTGAACTACACGGCTGACATCCGCGGAGACTTGATCTTCGACGGATTTCGAGCCACAGCCAAGCGCACCGCACTGTCTCGATGGGCATGATCTAGCTCTGCCGCCGAACAGTGTCCCTGAGGCCGCACCAGCGTCCGCTCCGACCCTTAGCTCGGAGCCGACTTCGCTGATCGAGGACGAGTGGTTGGACACCGCCTCGGGGGCTACGATCTCGACGGCGATTGAGCCGAACACCATCTCTGTCCTTTGCGAAGCCCATGACTCCGAGGTGCCGGACTCCTCTCCGGACTCCGAACCTCCCGCGCCCCTGCCAATCAAATCCGATTGGGCGCCGGTTATGGAGTTCACTGCCGTGGACATCTTTCAGCACTCGCCCTTTGGCGACATCCTGAATTCACTAAAGTCTCTCTCTTTATCAGGAGAGCCCTGGCCGGACTATGGTCAGGAAGGTTGGGATGCGGACGATGAAGAAATTCAACGCCCACCCACCACCCACTTTGTAGCCACTGTCGATGATTTAACCGACATGCTCGACTTCAACTCCAAAGACATCGACGGTATGGACGACGATGCAGGAGACAACCAAGAACCAGCGCCTACAGGGCACTGGAAGGCCACCTCGTCATACGACATATACATAGTGGATATCCCAAAAGATGGGAACGGCGATGGAACAGCGGAGGATGACCCCTCCAAGAAACAGCCCAAGCGCCGGCGTCAGCAGCGCCGATCTAAATCCCGCCACAGCAAAAACGGTGATTCCGGCACGGGAGATAATAACACCCCGGACAGTGCCGAAGAAAACCCCCTCCAGCAGGATTCAACACAGGAGGAGGGAGAAGCCAGCCCTCATGATAGAGCGGCAGACAAAGAGGTAGAGGACGATAATTATATGCCTCACTCTTTTGGGGTCCCAGAGCGATTTCCACGATTGACGAACCCCGGGGTGCGTTTACATGTCAGTCATGGACACTCGCGGTTTTTGTCGATTCTGTCTCGTTTCATGGACTATTACTCACCGTTTTGAGGTCCCGAAGCAATTTGCATGGATGTCAAACCCCAAGGTGCGTTTACGTGTCGGTCTGCAACAATCGCAGTTTTTGTCGATTCTGGCCCGTTTCTTGGACTATTACTCAGTTTTGGGGTCCTGAAGTGTTTTCCAAGATTGACGAACCCATGGGTGCGTCTATGTGTGGTTCATCAACACTTACATTTTTGGCCGATTCTTGTCCATTTCGTGCACTATTACTCACTCTTTTGCGGTCCTAGAGCGATTTCCACGATTGACGATCCCCGGGGTGCATTCTGACCCGCTTTGTGGACTATTACTCACCGTTTGGGGTCGAGGAGATTTTCATAGTTGTTGAACCCCAAGGTGCGCTTATGTGTCGGTCATCAACACTCAAAGTTTTTGCCGATTCTCACCCATTT